>LN891170.1:190766-215589 GCA_900010015.1 Tuber aestivum
GGACTTGGGGTGCGGTGACGGGAGGGACTTTTGGGGGCGGTGACGGGAGGGACTTTGGGGGCGCTGACGGGGGGGACTTCGGAGGTGCTGACGGGAGGGACTTTGGGGGCGCTGACCGGGGGGACTTTGGGGGCGCTGATGGGAGGGACTTTGGGGGCGCTGACGGGGGGGACTTTGGAGGCGGCGACCGGAGGGACTTTGGGGGCGCCCATGGGAAGGCCCTTCGTGTTCCTGGTGATGCCATTCTTGGTGCCCACTAGACACAGCAGCCGGAATCGCACTTCGTGGCGGCATTGGCACCTGGGTAGAAACAGATGGCTGGCTGGTCGTTCTGGTTGCTTGTGCCGTGGGGGCCGGGGATCCAGAGCAACGAGACATAGAATGCGGGGCGGAGTGAGAACATCCATGAGCGACAACGGGTCGGCGCTGGGGTGTGTCGGATTCGGGGAAAGATTCACTCTCCGACATCGTTTGAGATTCTCGGGAGCGCGGTGCATAGTCCTATGTGGGTAGTAAGCTCTGGAGTTTTTCCTCAAGTTAGCTGTACGCAGTATAGATTTTGAAACTTACATCGTCAAGAGAAACTATCTCAAGGCCCGGGATCGCCGGACCCTCCGCTTCCTCCTCCCCTTCAAACTCGCTTTCCTCCTCTTGCATGGCCTCCCCCGGATCTCGCTCCTGGACCTGGCGATCCCAAAGACTCCGGTCAAAGAAGAGATACCGGCAGCGTCCAGGCTCGGGTGTCTGCCTCTCTACCCCCTCCTCACGTGACTCCAGCACCATCATATCCATCGGATCTTTAGCCTCCCGCTGGTTTGCTAGGAGCCACGTCCGGATGTCATCATCTCCATACAAGACGATAACATCCGAGAGAGGAAGAGGTTTTGTGGGGGCCCGGCGCAAGGCGCTGGAACTGTGAGCAGTCCCACCGAGAAGATACCAGGGGTAACCGATGGCTTCCTCCACTCATTGCGCCAAAACCATCCCCAGCAGATCTCTCATGCTCGGGGATCAGAGGATACCTCAGGCCATACCCCCGTCCTGCTCGGGGGAGTACCCGGGGTGATCCCAGAACGGATGCTCCGCCAGGGGAGCACCCGTCCAGTGCACGATGTGGATCCTTATCGCCCAAGGGCAATAAGGGGAGGTCCAATCGATTGTAGCCACTAGTGAAATCTGTAAGTACTATTGAAACTGAACATGCATGGCGAAGATTACTTACTCATCATTTCCTCTGCCACGCCATCCCCCCCCTCCTCCTCCACGTTGCGACGCTCGATCGTCGCCTGAAGCTTCTTGGCCGTGTCCTTGACCAAGAGCTTCAGCTGACGATCAAGGTCGACAACGTCATCGGCGCGATATTGCTTTTTCAGCAACTCGACCCCAATCGAAACAGGGGTGGGGGAGCGGGTGAACGCCAGGACCGACTCCAAATCCGTATTGGTAAGCTTGTTGGGGTCCCATGCAAGCGCGGTGATGTAGGCCTTCACCTGGTCGCGCCACGAGAGGTACGCTTTGGTGGGGCGGCGGGGGTCTGGGAAACCGCACTAACTTTTCGCAAAAGAAATGTCGCCGAAGCGACCTCTAGAAGACGGATGTATATTAGTTCCGATCCTGCGATTCGCTCCCTTGGGGTTGACGTACTTGGAGTCCTCGACAGCTGGTATGAATGCGGGCCGCTCACTAGACGTCTGATGACGACTGCATATAGACGGATCATTATTAGCTCGGTCCGTCCTTGTTTGCGCCATTATCAAGACTGTTTGATAGGGGGGTTTACTTACGTTCTTTCAGATTCCACCGCTAGAGCTGCCGCACGCGTAAGGATCTTTCGGCGCTTGCCACCGGCCGGGTCCCCGGAGTGCGTTTGGAGGGCCGAACGCCTGATAGAATATTAGCTTTGGTGGCTCCAGTGCGGGGGGAATATCTAAACTGACTTTCCCTTTGCAGACGACGTCGGTTTTGTCTTAGGTAGGGGCATGGCGGCCGTTTGGGGATGTCGTGGATTTAGTGAGCGTTTGCAAGAAAAAAGGACTCGACAGGGGATGATGTGCGCCGGGACGTAGCAAACTGAACGAGTGGAGTTTGTTGGAGTGTGGGGGGGAGAAGAAGGATGGGAGGAAGCGAGTAGGAGAAAGAGGGGAAAGGTAGATCAAACAAGGGGTGGAAGGGAGCCAGCTTATACGTTGGGGTTGTTCCCAAAACAAGATGCCGTGTTGATGGCCCCTGGTTTTTCCGCTTATCATGGCGCCAGGGACCGTAAGTCACCGCGTCCCAGTATAAAATAAGGCGTAAGCGTACGGGAAAGAGGCGCCAGCAGATCACTTAGCGTAACAGGGGAATTCCGCCAATTCAGTAGTTTATGCCTATCGAATAGCTATTGAGATAAATGACAATCCTTTACCGTGACGTGTGGAATCTACATCATGTAGGTCTAGAGTTATCGTAGTAGATAGCCAGACCCAATTGCTATAGCTCCTATTGCTACGGTTGCCTGTCGGGTAGGGTGCTCTTTAACGGCTACAGTGACGGCCCGATAACCCTTAACCCTGCTGACGTACCACATGTGTGCCTGCGTTACATCACCGCGGCCACCGGTTGGCTCGATCCAACACGCCCTCCTACACTCCACGGCGAAGGAAGACATGCACAGAAACCTATATAAAACAACACAATGTGCGCATACCTATCTTGGTAAGGAAAAGCCAGGCATGATAAATCTAAACGCTAACATTTCATATCTAGGTACACACGACGTCAAATGCCCATCGGCTGGCAGTCCAGTCTTTCGCGTCTCCATCTGATGCCTCCCCGTCGCGGTAGCCCGGGAGCCGTCGCTTCTGTTCCGAGTAGTGACTAGCTGTTACACATAGAAGCGTAATCGGTGCGGCACGTGACTAAATGCATAAGGTCACGTGTTCGACTCCGGGCCCCGCCACAGTTGTCGTGACGGTATCCCATTACCGCACAAAACGATAAGGCATCATGCAAGTCTTTACCCTTTCACTATCCATGGGATAAGATAAGCGACCGAGGTGTTTTCGCTGGATAACATTGAAGGAGCTCCGCTCTATAAGATAAGATTTAGTTGAACCAGATTGGTCGGTTAGTTATTGAGCTATGGCCTCTGGAAGTCTTGGTGCTGCTATTCGGAGAAGTAGCCGCACCATCCTCTGCTCGCGTCAACTAGGGTCATCCGGAGACTTACTGACAATTGGATAATAATAACTCACTAGTCGAGTTAGTTATCCTTATCATGTGCTCTAAGCTATGCACATAGAACAGTCATTGATAAGTCCTTCGAGCGGAGCTGATCACTCCGCTTAGGAAGAGAGCGGGAAAGTTAGTTTTCAGGGTCAAAGGGTGTTCACACTCTGAAGATACTGAATCGTTAGTATGGCAGGTACATAGTCAGTAAGGGATTTCGATGTAGCCCGCGACCACCCAGACGCGGAATATAAATATCGAGGTGCCTCCCTAGCTTTAAGTCCATCCTCCGTCTCCGCTACACCTCCGGCGATTGAAAACTCAACACCATGGTTTCTATCGTGGCTTTCATCCTCTAGCACCACCACCCACCCCCCCCATCTTCCTCCATCTAGCCTCGGCTACAGGAGGTGGGCTCGCTTCCCCTCTCCCTTGGGGTCCTGATTTATTTCTTGATTCCCTCGGCTCCATCCCTGGTTGAGGCCTCTCATCTTCGTGATGTTTCCCCTCTTCCTACCCTGCCTCGCTTAGGCGTTGGCACGGTCGGCAACCCCCTTTTCCACCTTCAACAGACGGCCGGGACTACAGTTGCAGTAGGAGAGAACAGCTTACAGGCTACGGTCGATCTCTCCATTCTCTTGCCCCCGTAAGAGGCTGCCTAGTCGGACACGAACGCGGTTACCGATAGTTGTCGTTCACGGAATTGGGTCTACCCCTCCTGTACTCTTTGGGGCCTTTTTGGCTGGCAGGTGGTGGGATCCCTTCTACTACAGTGACGCTATCTCTCCCAGAACAAGGGACTACATGAGAGACGCGGTAAAACACCTGCTTCGCTTAGGGCTCCTCTCCACGGTCGGATTGGCTGGTACCCTACTACCACCTCCGCTCCAGCTGGCACCTTACTGCCTCAATCGTCGGTTGTCCCGGAGGACGAACGCTCGCTGGCACGCCTGCCACACACCTCCTCTCCTCGCTTCTCGGTCGCCGCCCTCGGGGTGGTTTCCCTTATACCCTCTGTGCCCGGGGCTTCGGCTCCCTCCCCTTGGCCCTCGTCATATGGCCTAGGGGTTCCTATGATGGATTTGAGTTGTGGCCATTGGCCTCTAGCGGGTTCGGTTTGGGTTTCTGCCTTTAGGTGTTTCGCTCTTGGGGTTGGGCGTGTTCTTGGTTCACTGTCGGGTAGTTAGCTTTCGTTTGTCGCTTGGCGGAGGGGGTTATTGGTTCGTGGTCTACGGGAAGGATTTCGGGCGGGAGTAGTTTTTTCTACCCCAGAGGGTTTTTTTAGCTCTGTCGTTCGGCCTGGTCCGGTGGGGGGCGGTTTTTTAGGCGTCATAGCTAGCGCTCCATATGCTGTTTTTGTCCCATAAACAACATACAAAATGAGTCAAAACAAAAAAAAAAAAAAAAATCCCTAGCTTTAAGTCTATCATCAGTGACCGGAGAAGAGCTCTTATCAATATATTCGTTCTACTTTACTTCTATCTTTACGAGCCTTCTTGACTATCTCCAAGACAGAAGATTACACGGCCTAGTGTATACTCAACTGACTTTAGAGTTACCTACCCCCTAACACTATATTGATAACCTCTGGTTACCAAGGCTCTCTGAATGATCCTGATGAGACCGCAAATTCAGCTAGCGGCCTTTGAAAGAAATTCAGACACTCCCTTTGAACCACGACCCCAGTGGTTCTACAATACCTTTGAATACATCCTTTGGGAAGAACCAGATTTACCAGATATTCCCTTATTCGAAGAAGATGAACCATCCTGGTTTACCTACACTGAAGAGTGGACGGAACCAGATTTCTTCTGTTACTACTTCAACGACCCTGACTGGAAATCCCTGGCGGATTTCACCTGCGATATGACGTACTACTGTACGACTTCCGTCCTCTGTGAGGACGAAGGAGGATACGAAGGATCGTTGGCTCCTTGGGCGTTGGATATCGAACTTAGACACCAACGCGAGTTAAACGAAGAACATCATGACGGACATACCCCAGATCACTGAAAGTGGCGAACCGTCGGATACAGACATGGCCGAATCGCCACTAGGAACTAGTGGATGGGACCCTCGAACAATCGGAGGCCTCTTCCCTAGAGGAGGACAACCTGGCCAACCCCGAGACCCAATTGGCTTAGGCTCTTTTTTGGGAGGACGAACCCCCCAGCCAAAGGTGCCGTCGGAGGGACAGAGGTTTAAGAACTTTGCAACGTTGATAGGAAGGGTAATGGCCCAACTGGACCGAAGTATTACCCAGACCCAAAACAATCATCAAGTCGCTTATGCGGCCTTGACAGAAGCTGGGAAAGGAATCGCCGACGAGCTGGCTGGCGTCAAGAAAAGGGTAGACCAAGGCGAGAAGTTCATGGGGGATGAACTAGCTCGATTAGAACGAGCAGCCCAAGGGCTACAAGGAGATGTGGCAGCTGAACTAGAAAGCTACCATCTTCGAATAGCGGAGGAAATGGTCAGATCAAACCTGGCCCAACAAGAGCAGTCGAGGAAGACCGCGCGATTGGAAAGAGAAGGCGCTGAACGAAGCGTCGATGCCATGGAGCGAGATAATACCTTAGCTCAAATGATTGAAGAGCTTAAGGAACAACGAACGACAGATAGGAAGACCCTTGATGTACTCCAAAGAAAAGTCACAAAGGATCATAAAGACCTAACGACAGCCCTCAACGACAAGTTAACGGAATATGTCAATAACGCCAACGAGTATCGAAAGGCGGATAGGGACAATAGGAGGAAACAAGAAAAGGAGTTCGCCGCTTTGTCGTGGCAAATGAAAGAATTCCAAACTGACGTTAGGGCCGAGTTAACAGACATAACTGGAAACATGAGCGAGTTAATTGCCGAAGGAGTAACCCTAGCATTGGAAAGGAGATTTGGAAAAACCCCAACAGGCCATAAAAATCAACCAGGCAATATTGGCTTCTCGCCCCTACCTCCTCCAAGTCCCTTCGGAGGAGCTTCCTATGCTGGAACAGTCCCTGCAACCGAGGATGACCACCAAAGTGCTTATGCACCACCCCCAGCACCGGTCCCTCCAAAAAAGGATCCAAACGGCAGAGGCAGTGGCCCTCCAGGCGGTGGACCTCCAGGCGGAGGCAGTGGACCTCCAGGCGGCGGACCTCTCGGCGGAGGCGGAGGACCACCTAATGGTCCAGGAAATGTGCATTTTGAGGCGCGCGAGTTGGCCCAATTGATGACCCGAGCAGTGGCTGGGGCGAGTCGGAAACCAGCCGAACTGCCTCCCTACTTCGAAAACCAGAAGTACCAAAAGGTAGAAAACTGGTTGACCTCCTGCGAGGACTATTTTCGGAGAAATCCGCACCATTGGGAGGAGGATCATGACAAGATCGTATGTGCCCTTGGAAGAACAAAAGGGGCAGAGGTAGTACCCTTTGTGGAATGGTATAGGAATGCCATCGATGGTTTAGCAGGCCACGAAAGACGTGAGGAATTGGGGCTGTGGGAAAATTTCCGAACAGAAATCACACAGCAATACGCCCCTTACAACGAGGCCAGACAAGCGCTTATCGACATGGCAAAAGTGTCCTACCGAGGTAATATCGAGGCATATTTAACCAGGCTCGAATTACTTAACATCCAAGGGCAAATGAAGGGACCAAGCTGGAGACAATTGGTGGAAAGTTAACTTCCACACTCCATACTACTTAGGATGTCGCACGAGGAGGCCGACTCAGACGCAGATTGGATAAAACAGCTACGAGCTGTAGGCCAGAAAGACGAGGAGTTCAATGAGCAACAACGCTTGAGAAGCGGAAGCTCTGCGACGACAACTCCGAAAAGAAAGGATAGAGATGGGGACCGAAATAGCCAACCCAAGGGAAAGGCTAAGACGTGGTCCCCTTCGAAGCGAGATGTGAAGGGAAAATGGAAACCCGCGACAACCGGCTCGTCGCCAACAAAACGAGTACATACTGATTGGAAATCGGCACATGACGGGATTCCACAAGAGTTAATAGACTCACGGCACAAGAATGATGGCTGCACGCGCTGTGGACTCACTAATCATAAGTGGGGAGAATGTCGAAAGGTCGCCGCGGTAAGCCAAGCTACTGGGCGCAGGATCGCAGTCTCGAGGACCCGACGAGTAGAAGTCCACCCAACACCGACGTGTAGAAAGGTGGGCCAAACTCGAGCAAACCCAGCACCTCGGATTTGGGAAATGACTTCGGATTAAGCAAGGGTATAGAAACGAAGTCTGTGGCAATGGTGGAGCATCCCCATGAGGGCAGCGCACCCTGAATAGGATGACCGACAAGACGAAGAAATACGCGTTCTTGCTTTGGTAGTACATCTCTCCCCGACCTATGGATGCTCGCTCTTTGGAATGCATTATGCAAGAATGACACAGAGGCGCACTCCGAGAAAGCGCCCAAGGATGCAAAGTGCCTAAGGAGTGGGATGCACACCCTTGGGAGGCCGGCACAGGCGTTGCATGTGAAATGTGGAAAAGAAGGTTGGGAGTGCGACCAGATAGTGCATACCTATCGAACCTGCTAGACAGGAGTCCTAGCTGGCTGGACGCAGCCTGATATGAGTTAAAACTGGCGATGGAGCGCTCAGCAAGGTAGCACCAGCCGACGGAAAGAGTCCCAGAAAGGCGTACCAGTTTAAAACAGCTCGATACGAGGGAAGACACCCCGTTGTCCAAAGACTCCGCAAACATTTGTCACAAACGGGGTATCTCGTTAGAGAGGCTGGTACAAGTACGGGAAGGGGCACCCATAACGACAGCAATGGGGTAGTCCATCATCAGGATGAGGGAAATTGGGGAAAGCGTGCTCGCCCTTCTGGGTCGCCCCATGATAGGAATCGAAAGCAAACCCTAAGGCCGGGTTAAAAGGTCGATCCTCGACTCAGTTTGAGTTTCTGAGTTCGGTATGATTAAAAATCGTTATTGAGGGTATTGAAGCGAAACGTCCCAAGGTTGTCTGAGGAGGCTTAAGTAGCCGAAACCATGCTGGCGTGGTAACAATCACCACCCCGCGCAACCATGAGCAAATGACAGACAATCAATCAAGGCCCCTTAAAGCGCCCAAAACGAACCAAGACCAATGTACCGGAATCTGAACGGTACAAGTGCCCAGAAGGCACAGCATACCTCTGCACCAACAAAGATCGAGTACCGATTCGCGTGTTATTAGACTCGGGCTCCAATATCTTTGTTATTAGGAAAACTCTTGTGCGAAGACTAGGCATACCTACCAAGAGACAGGAGAAACCTCTCCAAATTGAAGGGTTTGATGGCAAACCCGCCAAAGAAAACGGATGGCTTTACACCCACCCTATATGGTTGGAAATAGGAACCAACCGACATTCATCACTTGTGTCTTGCGACGTGGTCAACACTGTTGCCCAGGATGTGATTATACCTTTCGGTTGGTGGCATAACCAACACCCGATTACCAACATTGGCAATCCAAAATCTTGGACGTTTATGAACGGAAAATGCGCGGACCATACTGGCCCTGCGTAAGATCCAATCCAAGTCGAATGGGATGAATCCCTACTGTTTGACGAAAAGGCCATGTTCATCGGATGAATGCATCCCAAAGGCATGATAGCGCCATTCGAATACCCCGATGAGCTATGGGATGTAGCTTGGGAAAGTGTAACGGGGGCTCCCTCAGGAAGATGGATCCCAAGGATGCGACCGCACCAAACTTCGAATCTCTCGAACAAAAGCTCTTGCAAAATTGTAAAGAATAAAAGTAACGGTAAAACTTAATATCGTTAAGCTCAGGCTTATCTCAATTAAAGTCTCTCGAGAGGATGTTGATTCTGTCGGGGTAGGAGAGTTCTCGTATAATCTTTAAGTAGTCAGACTTATACCAAAAACTCCCCCATAAGGTTACTCCGACCAACATGAGCATGCCCTTCTCCGTAAGGGTTGCTGGCACCATTACCGCATCCCCGAAGGGCTTAAGATGTCAGCTCACTCTAGCAGAAATCTCCCTTATGCACATCAGTTCCTGCGGGGTGTTTACCAATACACCTGCCGGAGTAAAAACTCTGCGCATCGGTGTCTCGCCAGTGGCTAACTGTCGAGACTCCTAGGAAGCCTAACTAAATGACTCTCTTCCCATGTGCTATGATCTATACAAGCACCCGTAGACATCAGGTGTTCTCCGGTTAAGTTCTATCTTTCTTGATTGCGAACTTACGGGGTCTACGACGCTCCCACGTAGAGCTGTGTCGGTGGCGGGACCCGTGGGCGCTACCCATGGTCCCTTACCTCCGGCACACCACTCAGCGTGATAAGTATCATGCTATTAGAGTCTTCCAACAACCCATAAAGAGCCTACGGCAAAGGGGCACATGTAGGCATGATTGGCGTAAAACCTTCCTCGATGTCTCCGGCACTACCCGGGACTGCTCGAGGGACCCTTCCGGATAGCTCATGCTAACTCCGTCAGTTTTGGTCCGTTTTGCTCCGTTCTTTTTGGAGAAGGTACCTGACCTTCTCACCTTGCCCCCTTATATATCCTGCGAACGGCTTCCGGTCGGACGGACGGCAGCGACGTATACAGTGTTATGGACATGTCTTCAATGATTCCATTTAACTAGTAAGACGGCAACTTCACCTATTTAGGCCCATGACGCCCGGGGCAAACCCTGGGGCCGCAGGTACCTGTTAGGAATAATCCTGCCAAGTTGCAGCATGTTCGGAGCACTCTAGCTCCTCCCGTAGTCTTCCGATCAATGTGCAAGCAAGTGCCCGTCGATCGTCATTGCCTAACAAACAATCCTAACATTACACGGAATCTTTCTGAGAACGTTTCCAACGGAAGGTAGGGTAATAGTGTCCCAAAGGTAGGGTAAGTGTGTCCATGGTGACACGAAACTGGTCTCCATGGTAGGGTAACGTGACTTACCTAGACAGGGTAAACTCACCCGGCCTTCCGACCTCTCCTTAGGACGAAGCCGATGTGGTCACGTTACTTCCACTACTTAGGTACACCTCTTTCTAAAGTACCTTCTGTTCTTCGGGATACCCGGACCATCGAGTATCTCCCGGACATGCTCAGACATGCCCGCCTAGTCTACCATATAACCTCTAGGTCTTATGTATGGGCGTAGACTTAGGTTGCAATAGCTCTATAACGTAGGGTCGTTACATCACTCCCCTCTTCTCCAAGGACCGACCCGGTCCGCTAACGTCGTCTTTTATTTCCCCGATTCGGCTCTCCCTCAACCCTATGGTCTCTGGGTTTATGGGGATACCGATGGTGGAAATCTGTCATGGCTTTTAAGCCGGTGCCCTCTAGCATTTCATATGGCTCCCACGAGTTCTCCTCTGTGCCATAGCCTTCCCATGAAACTAGGTACTGTACAAAGCGATTAGGAAACTTCGCTTTCATGTTACTGTACCATCGACTATCTACAACTGCCTCGATAACATAGCTGGGCTCATTATCTACTATCTCTGGGACTGGGACTTCTTTAGTCCGTCTACCACTTGGGTCCTCACGATAGGGTTCTAAGAGTCCGACATTGAATACGGGGTGTATTGACCAGCGGGCAGGCAATTGGAGTTCATAAGCTCGGTTACCAACCTTACGCTTGACCACAAAGGGTCCAAACATTCGGTGGTCTAGCTTCTCCATAGGTCGCTTGGTGCGAATGTTCTTTCGATTTAACATTACGCGATCAGCTCTCTTTGCCCTGCAGTTTGTCACATCTTCCATTGTAACGTATTCCGGAGATGGTAACCTTTTCTGGTCGTGCCATTTCCGTTGTCTCTCTTGAGCTCGCTTAAGTGTCTCTCTGACTTCTTGCCAGACACCCTCCCAATTCTTTACCAATAGCTCGCTACTGGGGTGAACACCTTTCTGCTCCGAGACTGCACCCGACCAATTGGTCCTTGGGTTAAAACCATAATTAATCTCAAATGGAGATAACTTTGTTGACTCAGAGGTGGATGTGTTGTATGCGTACTCTGCTAAAGGTAGTAGCGACACCCAATCATCCTGTTGATATGAACAATAATTTCTTAAGTATTGTTCCAAGGTCTGGTTCACCCGCTCAGTCTGCCCCTCAGTTTCAGGGTGGAAAGCGGTTGATAACCGTAGTTTCACTTGCAACTGTTGCATCAGGCTCATCCAAAACTTGGATGTGAATCGACTGTCTCGGTCGGAGATACTAGATTCAGGGAGCCCATGGAGCCGCCAAACTTCCTTTAGGAATATCATGGCCATATCCTTTATAGGGATTTCTGTGGCCAGAGGTATAAAATGTGCCATCTTTGAGAATCTATCCACGATTACCCAAATTTTGGTATACCCCTCTGATTCCGGTAGTGCTACTATGAAGTCCATTGAGATATCCGTCCAGGGTCTCAAGGGCACACCAACAGGTTCCAACAAGCCAAACTTCTTATGCTTAACGGATTTGTTCCGTTGACAGGCATCACATGTACGGACATACTCCATAATGCTCTCATCCATCTTAGGCCAGAAGAAGTTAGCCCTAACCCTGCCTACCGTCTTGTATGTCCCAAAGTGTCCCGCGATACAGGAGTCATGTTCAGCTTCCATGATCTTATCCTTCAGATCTTGTGAGTTAGGAACGTACCACCTGTTCTTGTATAAGAGTAAGTCTCTTCTTACTACAAGGTCCTTTGACAGGAAAGCATCCCTTTCTATCGTCAGATTGCGGTCGACACCTTTGTCTCCCGCTAACACGGCCTTTAAGTCCCTCATATAGACGGGATCCTGTTTCGCAGCAGTACGTAATGCATCCAAGAATGCATTCTGCAACCGGTAGCCTTGACAGGCAGCCAACGAATGAGGACGTAAGAGGTCTCGCTCTTGTCCAATAACCCATCGTCCCGGGCGAAAAAACGGCTTTGGTGTGTCTGACAGAGAATTACTCCCCCCTTCAGGGCAGTGGTCTCCACGCCTTGACAGTGCATCGGCCTTCGTATTCAGCCTTCCTTCACGGTAAACAACCTTGAAATTGAAGGGCTGCAGGAATTCTGCCCAGCGATGTTGACGGCGGTTGAGGGTCTTTGTACTAATAAAGTACTCCAAATTCTTGTGATCGGTATAAACAGCGATCTCACCCTCTACCGACCTAAACAGATGTTCCCATTCCTTGAACGCTGCCACTATGGCAGTCATTTCTTTGTCATGTACATCATAATTGATCTCCGCTGGGTGGAACTTCCTACTATGAAAGGCCACCGGGTGCCACTTCTCATCTTCACAGAATTGAGAGAGTACGGCACCTAATGCAAAGTCACTCGCATCTGTCTCCAACTTAGTTTGGTGGACAGGATCGAAGTGTGCTAAAATTGGCCCCGAGGTAAAGGCTGTCTTCAAATCATTGAAAGCCTTTTCACAAGCAGGGGTCCAATCAAATCGGACATCCTTCTTAGTGAGGTCCGTCAAAGGTTTTGCTATCTTGCTAAACCCTTCTATGAACCTTCTATAGAAGTTGGCGAAGCGCATAAAGCTTTGGACTCCGACGACGCTAGTTGGTGGTTTCCAATCCAAGATGGTATCCACCTTCTTCGTTGTCATAGATATCCCCTTTCCGGATATCCTATAACCTAGGAACTCAACTTCGCTTTTATGGAAGAACGACTTCTTTATGTTGACACATAGTCGATGCTTCCTTAACCTTTCCATTACTCGCCTAACCAGAGAGACATGTTCCTCGATAGTTTCTGAGTAAATCAGGATATCGTCCATGTAAGCGACGACTCCTTCACCCAGCATATCTCGAAATATGTCATTTATCATACTCTGGAACGTGGCAGGGGCGTTACATAACCCAAACGGCATCACCAAAAATTGGTGTAGTCCCTCTTCACTGCGGAAAGCTGTGAGTTCCTTATGCGAGTGAGTATCACCCTTAGCCTTTTCGGCCATTCGGATTCCCCAATACCCATTCTTCAGGTCCATCAAGCTATATACCGTAGCTTTTGAGAGCCTGCCTCGCAATTCATTCATCAACGGGAGAGGATATCTATTCTTCACCGTGATCTTGTTTAGTCCTCGATAGTCTATCACTAGTCTTAGTGTACCATCTGGTTTTGGTACAAAAAGTATAGGCGCCGAGGACGAGGAAGTAGATCTTTCTATCTTCTCAGTACGTAACATTTCACTTATGAATTCACGGAGCGCTGTCCGTTCCTTCACCGATATCGGATAGATTGGTCCAAAGGGAGGAGTACTTCCTGGAATTAGATCAATTCTATGATCATACTTCGTATGTTCCGGTAATTCGTCTATCCTCTCTTGACTAAAGATGTCCCCAAAGTCCTTATACTCTGGTAGAAGTCGGATTGTGACATCTTCACCTTGGTCATCCGAGAACTGTACTGTCCCTAAAAAGTATACATTTTCGGGATCTTCTGCCAACAGTTCTTCATCGGTCATATAAACTAACCGCCTCTGCTTTGTCAGGCAATTCGCCTTACAAAAATCTGAGCGCCAGGTCAGTGATCCTACTTTCCAATCGATGTCTGGGTTATGGTCCTTCAACCACGACATAGGTAAGTAGCCATCGACACGAGTGTCGGCTATCTCTGCTACCTCAAAGCACATACCATTCACGTGATCGCCTATCTTTAATTCCAATGACTTGGTATAATGTAGACCTGATCCTGGTATGTGGTTACTGCTTGCATCCTTTATTGGAGTATGAATCCTTCGTCGCACACAAGGAGCATGTGTATGTTTGACCCATTTGCTACTTAGCACGGGTCCAGTAGCTCCACTGTCTAACAACAATAGTGCTTCTGCACTCACTTGTCTACACCCTATGCGCCAGTCTAATGTCACTCGTAAGTGAATAGACTTGCTATGTTTGGGTGGACTAGAGCGCCTCGCTCTTTTACTTTGTCTCGTGGTACTCATTCTTGATAGTCTCTTGCCTTTCGACACAAGAGCGGCCACAACGGGTCGTTAAACTTTTTTCAAGACTAGTTTAAATCAATGTAGGGAATTGGAGTGCTGTTTACTATCACGCCAGCATGATTTCGGGTACTGAACCCTCCTCAGGTAAACTTGAAAAATAACTTTTTATTCAAGGCTAATAACCTGAACCAATTCCAAAGTACAAGACAACCGAACCATATAAGACTAGAAAATACATTTGCTCTCCGGAGACGTCCAGTCAACCGGTGCCAAACAGGGCATCTTTGTGTCCCATCCGAATGTCGCGCGGTTCCCATTTTCCGAAGCGACCCCTCGGAGCAGAATGCTTATTCAAAGAAAAACCTGAAAGTAATTTCCCCGAAACTGTCCCATATGAAATAATTCAATCCTAAGAAAGGATATAACAAAACCTAAGAACTAAAAGAAAAACCCAAAGTACTGCGCGTGCCCAACATCTACCTGACCATGTAGTTTCCTAACACTCCTGTGTAGAAAGCTTGTCAGAACTGAAGGATTGATATGCGCAGATGGGTTCTTACCTTAATCTGTTCCACTTGAGTGGTCTCTTTTAATTCCTGCAAGACCTTCATAGATCTTGCTCATCATCCGTGTCGACCTCCATAATGGTAGGTGAGGGTTTATGAGCTTCCAAAAGCTTGGGGCCAGATGGTGGCGGTTGAGACGCTTCGATGCGCTTAAGTCGCTTATTACCACCAGTAGAGGACTCCGCTTTTGGTCGTGATCGCTTCACTCCCGCGGTATTCCTCACAGCATGTACGACAGGGGAGGTCACCGAACGCTGTCTCCAGAAGTGTCCTTCTCTCCCACACTTAGTGCACTGCTTGTCCTTGCGTCGTTTATCAGTCAGGGTCTGAGGGATGTCTCTATGAGCAATTGCGTACTCAGACGTCCCTGCCTGCTTTCCGGCGCCAACATTAGCGGTCTTCCGCATTTTGTTGTCCTTCCAACCCGAACCTTTCTCCTTCTTCTTAAACCTCCCAGTGGGTTTAGAAGATTCTCTCTCCCGCTTCTCTCGTGGTTTTGTAGATTTCTCATCTCGGAGATGTCCAAATCGCGTGTCGTCCTCAAGATTGTGTCCAACCTGTCGTATCAGATCGAGGTAATCGTTGAGGCCTTCGGGGTGGGGTGTCTTCAGCGCCCAGGCTTTCCGAACTTCCGGCGTGATCCCAGCCCTGACCTTATCCTTAACCTGTTGGTGGTCTGTGTAGTTCAGCTTATACATCAGATCAATGATCCTGTCCAGGTAAGGGGCACTCATATGTGGCGCCATCAATAAGTTCTTCCACTCAAGAAGGTCGGTATCCCGATTCACGTTGTCACCTCCGTGACTCTGTTCTAACCGTTCACGGAAACCCTTCCATGTCCAGAGCCGACTGTTCTTGTTGAATGTCATGCCCGCTTTCTTCGCAGCTTCACGGTTGATGTGAGCGTGTATGCCTAGGTACCAGTTGCGGGCTTGGTCTTCGAGAAGAGGTATAACCAAGTTGATCTTATCCATGTCCGTCAGACGGCAATCGGAAAAGTATTCAAACGTGACTTCAACCAAGGTCAGAAAACTAGCCAGCTGAGAAATGACTCCCTTGAATGTGGGAATGCCACTTAGCTTCTCCGGCTTCCTGCATCTTGACTTTGACGAGGAACGAGATTGGTCTTGCAACAGTTCTCGTAGTGCTTCTGCCCGACGGTCGTATTGATCCTTCTTCCCATCACTCCCGCCATTTCGACGTGGTCCTAAAAAGGGTGTGACATCGGGTAGGGAATCGGCGTCATCATCAGAGCTATCATCAGGGTCGGAGTCACCCGGGTCCCCTCCGCCAGCTGTGAAGAATCCACCACCGGGAGGTAGATTACCACCTCCGCTGCCCCCAGCGTTTCCGCCAGAGGTTTCCCTTGGTCTTTCATAACCATCAAAACGCTCGCCTTGACCACCATGATTCCCGTCATCCGGAGGACCTCCTTCCGACGGTACTTGTGGCAGCACTGAGCCTGCCGGCTGGTTACTCCCTGACGGTATCGGGTTTGGCGCAGCCTGCGACACCTTTAACCATTCGACAAATGCCGGACAGGTCTCTGGGTGTGTTGGAGGTCCTTCATGACCTTTGTACATGCAATATCCACACCTAGGTTCTCGTCTCTCTCTTCCCTTTCCCTTGTCCTGTCTGACTGCCGCCGGAGGACTATCTGGTACCTCGACTGGAGGGGGGTCACAGAATCGATCATGTCTTGCCCCGTATCCACGACAGGTGGGGGTACAGTAAGGTCCTCGTGTGACCGGCGGTGGTCCGAAGCCCGAAAAGCCAGCATTACCCGAAGGTTTAACCGGTGCCGTTGGCACTTGGATCGGTGGCCGGCGGGGTTGGCGAGGGGTAGCCGCGACAGGGACGGGGGTGCCTTGCAAGGCAGTAGTGGGACGAGGTGGTCTATTCGAGGTCCTTTCCAGTATATTCAACGTTCTTTCAATTCGATCAGCGAGCCTCGGAGACCCTTGTCTCATGGCTGGCCAAGGAGCGGAGATTGGTACTGGTGCAGGCGTAGCTGCAGGAGTGGGATTATGCTCAAAGAACTCTGCAGGAAGGTGAGCTGGTTTGAGCTCAAACATAGAGGACGGAGGAGGATGGAGCGATTGAGTAGCAGGTGACGGCACCGGCGTCACTGAAATTGAAGGAGAGGGTTCTCGTATGGGTCTTGATGGCTGTGGCGAAACTCTTCGTGGCGCTTGTGGGCGAGAAGTCCCGATGGGACTTACCGAATGGCTTCGGGCTATCGAAGCCGAGAGGGAACGAGAGGAGGCGCGAGCGAACGAATTTGCCGCTTCGGATCCTGGATCCTTTAGGCTTTCCACAATTCGTAGACCTAACGGGCTCAACTGAGGCGGATACCTCTCGTTTCTCGCATAGAGAGTCAGTTGCTGAGTGAAATCCTCAGGTCTCTCTTTGATCAGTTTCACCGCAGGGACAGCCTCAATCATCAGGACATCATTGTCCTCATCTATTTTATACCCCTCTTCCGCTGCCTTCTCCAACGCTGCCATCCGTATCCTCATTGTCTCTTGGTTCCTTAACAGGACCAAAAAAGCCTCCTGTTGCCTCTTCATCCATCCAACCGACGAATCTATGATCTGTTTCCGGAACACCTTCTGTGTCTTCTTATTCCAATTATGTAGTTCCCCTTTGGGCCTTGTGATCTCCTGCATCACTTCCCGTAGGATATAGGGCTCGACGAAATCGTGCGTAAATTTCGCGACGGTCAATTCTTCGGCTTCGGGGTTGTCCTTGAGGACGCCCTGTGCGAAGGGGATGTCATTGGTAAACGATAGTGCGGCGATGCCGGGGTCCGGTAGGACCAGATCTCGACACTCATTAGGGAGTTCGATGGGAGCAGCCTCGATCAGCAGGTTAGCTGCTTCCCCGAGTCCTCGTGTGTCTGCGATGATAGAAGCCCTAAAAATGGCAGCCTCTAATGGGTTCTCATTGAGATCCAGGCTGCTGTCAGAACTCGACTTTTCTTCTTCGACCGTCGGGGCCAATGCTTGCGTGGCCATCGTGGTCGGTCAACGTCGGTTCCAAACCAAAACAAAATCAGGAGGAGAGTTAAGCGAGAGGCTCGCTTAACGATATACTGTAACGGGGGCTCCCTCAGGAAGATGGATCCCAAGGATGCGACCGCAGCAAACTTCGAATCTCTCGAACAAAAGCTCTTGCAAAATTGTAAAAAATAAAAGTAACGGTAAAACTTAATATCGTTAAGCTCAGGCTTATCTCAATTAAAGTCTCCCGAGAGGATGTTGATTGTGTCAGGGTAGGAGAGTTCTTGTATAATCTTTAAGTAGTCAGACTTATACCAAAAACTCCCCCATCAGGTTACCCCGACCAACATGAGCATGCCCTTCTCTGTAAGGGTTGCTGGCACCATTACCGCATCCCCGAAGGGCTTAAGATGTCAGCTCACTCTAGCAGAAATCTCCCTTATGCACATCAGTTCCTGCGGGGTGTTTACCAATACACCTGCCGGAGTAAAAACTCTGCGCATCGGTGTCTCGCCAGTGGCTAACTGTCGAGACTCCTAGGAAGCCTAACTAAATGACTCTCTTCCCATGTGCTATGATCTATGCAAGCACCCGTAGACATCAGGTGTTCTCCGGTTAAGTTCTATCTTTCTTGATGGCGAACTTACGGGGTCTACGATGCTCCCATGTAGAGCTGTGTCGGTGGCGGGACCTGTGGGCGCTACCCATGGTCCCTTACCTCCGGCACACCACTCAGCATGATAAGTATCATGCTATTAGAGTCTTTCAACAACCCATAAAGAGCCTACGGCAAAGGGGCACGTGTAGGCATGATTGGCGTAAAACCTTCCTCGATGTCTCCGGCACTAGCCGGGACTGCTCGAGGGACCCTTCCGGATAGCTCATGCTAACTCCGTCAGTTTTGGTCCGTTTTGCTCCGTTCTTTTTGGAGAAGGTACCTGACCTTCTCACCTTGCCCCCTTATATATCCTGCGAACAGCTTCCGGTCGGACGGACGGCAGCGACGTATACAGTGTTATGGACATGTCTTCAATGATTCCATTTAACTAGTAAGACGGCAACTTCACCTATTTAGGCCCATGACGCCCGGGGCGAACCCTGGGGCCGCAGGTACCTGTTAGCAATAATCCTGCCAAGTTACAGCATGTTCGGAGCACTCTAGCTCCTCCCGTAGTCTTCCGATCAATGTGCAAGCAAGTGCCCGTCGATCGTCATTGCCTAACAAACAATCCTAACATTACACGGAATCTTTCCGAGAACGTTTCCAACGGAAGGTAGGGTAATAGTGTCCCAAAGGTAGGGTAAGTGTGTCCATGGTGACACGAAACTGGTCTCCATGGTAGGGTAACGTGACTTGCCTAGACAGGGTAAACTCACCCGGCCTTCCGACCTCTCCTTAGGACGAAGCCGATGTGGTCACGTTACTTCCACTACTTAGGTACACCTCTTTCTAAAGTACCTTCTGTTCTTCGGGATACCCGGACCATCGAGTATCTCCCGGACATGCTCAGACATGCCCGCCTAGTCTACCATATAACCTCTAGGTCTTATGTATGGGCGTAGACTTAGGTTACCATAGCTCTATAACGTAGGGTCGTTACAGAAAGATTGCCCAAGTGCTACCGGGATTATAAAGACGTTTTTTCCACCCAAGCTTCGGACTGGCTACCCGACCACAGCGAATTCGATCATAAAATCGAATTAAAAGAGGGAGCTAAACCACCTTGGGGACCTATCTACCCGATGTCCGAAAAGGAACTCAAAGTGCTACGAGAATACCTTGATGAAATGACCAAACAAGGAACGATAGTCCCTAGCGAGTCCCCGTACCGAGGTCCTGTCCTTTTCGCACCAAAACCAGGTGGTGGCCTAAGATTGTGTGTGGATTACCGAAAACTAAATGAGCTCACGGTAGCAAACAAATACCCCCTACCCCTCATGTCCGAGTTAAGGGATAGAGTGGAAGGTTGTGATATTATGTCACAAATAGATTTAGCTAAGGGCTATAATCTAGTTCGTATAGCCAAGGGAGATCCGAAGAAGGGAGAAAAACTAGACAAGTATACGCAAATGACGGCTTTCGGAACAAAATACGGTCTCAAGCAATACGAGGTCATGCCTTTCGGCCTGATCAACGCACCAGCAACATTTCAAAATATGATGAATGTTGTGCTTCGAGAATTTTTGGACCAAGGAGTTGTCGTTTACATCGCCGACATCCTGATTTACTCCAAGAACGAGAAAGACCACATTGAACTAGTCCGAAAAGTACTACGTCAACTACGAAAGTACAAATTAGCAATCTCGCTAAAGAAATCAGTTTTTCATGTGAAAGAGTTGGAATTTTTGGGGTACATCGTCTCAACGACAGGGGTGTCAATGAGCGAAGGGAAAGTGGACGCTATCAAGAAGGGGGTACCACCTAAGTCCACAAGGGACATACAGATTTTCATGGGTTTCGCAAACTTTTACCGACGATTCATAAAAAACTTCTCGGCAATTTGCAAACCCATTACGGAACTGTTGAAGGTAAACCCAAATGGTTTCCTATGGAAAGACGAAGCAAACGAATCCTTTGAACTTTTGAACGAAAGGTTCGTTACCGCACCCATATTGTGCCATTTCAAACTAGAACGGGATACGGTCGTGGAGACGGACGCTAGCGATTTCGCTCTGGGTTGTGTACTCTCACAATTTTTAGAGAAACGACTACACCCAACCGCTTACCACTCCCGAAAGTTAAATCCCGCTGAACGCAATTATGATATCCACGACAAGGAACTCCTTGCCATCGTCGAAGCATTCAAAGAATGGAGACATTATTTGACGGGAACAGATCGTCCGATTACGGTGTACATGGATCACCAGAATCTACAGTACTTCCTCACTACCAAAGCCTGGAGCGCCCGACAAATTCACTGGGCGCAAAAGTTAACCGATTTCAACTTCAAAATCGTTTATCAACCAGGAACGAGCAGCCGCAAACCTGATGCGCTAAGCAGGCGGCCGGAGTACCGCCCTGAGGGAGGAGCTGAACGAACTGAGCAGTCGATTCTGAAACCAGCGCACTTCGCAGTTATCCGAATTTCTATAGTATTAGGATCGGAAGACGATGAGAAAATAACAGTCTACCCTACACAAAACCTATTTCGAGCAATGCGACTCTGCCTGGAAGCTAAGTTACCAACCAAAGGAACTAGAGAAGCAGCTGGTTACGATTTGTATGCATTAAAAGATACTATCGTACCAGGGAAAGGACAAGCCCTAATCGAAACCGGAATAGCCATAGCAGTACCTAAAGGAACCTACGGACACATCGCACCCAAATGTGGTTTAGCCACCAAGTTCGGAATCGACACCCGCGCCGGTGTCATTGATGCGGATTACCGAGGAGAGGTCAAAGTACTACTGTACAATACGCATAGGGAGGACTATAAAGCACAGGCTGGTACTAAGATCTCCCAGTTAATCTTAGAAAATATTCACATCGGTGAACTCCAGGAGGAAATGGAGTTAGACGACATGGAAAGAGGAGAACAAGGATTCGGGAGCACGGGAACTGGATTAACTGAGACAACACCTCGCATCAGTTGCCTAAACGAGGACCCAAACCTTAACCAGCACTTCAATTTAACCGATGAAGAAACTCACGACCAACTGCATAAAGAATCAGTTGTCATGGCAACTAGGGTCATACTAAACGCAAACCCCAAGAAGTTCCATGAAGAGTTTACATCATTGGTAAAAAAGGCTGGCGACGAGGACGAGCACTGGTCATCCAGACGAGCTAAATTAGAAAAGTTACGAAACGATAATGAGCAATGGCCTAAGCACTGGTCAACGAAAGAGGGGCTCATTTATTTCAAGAATAGGCTATACGTACCAGCCTCGGAGGAACTACAGACCTTGATCGCGAAGAGCTGCCACGACTCAAAGGTAGCAGGACACTTCGGACAAGAAAAGACCTTAGAAATCATTACGCGAGATTTCCGCTGGAAAGGACTTAGTGACTGGGTTAACGACTATGTACGGTCTTGTGATGAATGCCAGCATAGCAAAGCCCCCAGACATGCCAAATATGGTTTCCTACAACCGCTACAAATACCTTTCGCAGCATGGAGCCCTATTTCTATGGACTTCATTACTCAACTCCCTCCATCGAATGACAACACTCAAATCATGGTAGTAGTTGATCGATTTACCAAGATGGCCCACTTTGTTCCACTACCAGGAACCGCAAGTGCGAAGGATGTGGCAACTGCATTCGTATGAGAAGTTTAGAAGCTTTACGGGTTGCCTACCGAAATCATTTCGGACATGGACGCCAAGTTTGCAGGAGAATTCTGGGAATCGCTGTGCACCTCCCTGGGAATTAAGAGGAGAATGTCAACCGCCTATCATCCCCAAACCGACGGACAAACCGAAAGAACCAACCAAGTGCTGGAAGGTTACCTTGGAAGTTTCGTCAACTACGATCAGAACGATTGGTGTTCTCTACTCCCTTTAGCCGAACACGCTTACAACAACTTGGTAACCCAAGCGCACGGCTTCACTCCATTCTATGCAAACTATGGTTATCATCCACAAACGGCATGGATGAAAGAAAGAGAAGTACGGAGTCCAGGAGAACAACCTACGCCCACTGGATGAAAGAAATCCACCAACAAGCCCGAGACACCTTACAACTTACTCGCAAAGCAATGAGCAAATACTATGACCCAAAAGTCAAAGAACAACCAGACTTTAAGGTCGGAGACCGAGTAATGTTGAATGCCAAAAATATTCAGACCAAGCGCCCTTCAAAGAAGCTTAGCCCTAAGCTCTATGGACCTTTCCAAATACTCGAAAAAAGAGGTGACCGAGCTTTTAAGTTGGAAATTTCGGAACGGTGGAAAATCCACCCCGTATTTCATGTGTCGCTACTCGAACCCTACCGAACATCGGTTCGACCAGAAAGGGAGCAGAGACCACAGGCACCACAAGAGATCGATGGTGATCTGGAATGAGAGGTAGAGAAAATCGTTAAAAGCGAAATTCTCTCCTATATGAAAACAGTATCGGGACGCAATAAACGTATCCGAGAACTCAAATATTTTGTTAAATGGAAAGGGTGTTCAGAGGATGAAAACACCTGGGAACCACCAGAGCATTTGGAACATGCTACCGACCTGGTGGAAGAATTCCACAAAGACAACCCGGAAATGTCACGGCTGAGGTGGGATGGTCAGGAAAGGTTTTCCTAGGCGTAGACAAGTAAACGCGCAAAGGTTTTTCACCCTGCCTGGACAGAGTCCTAACAGGGAATAATTTAGATCTTATCTTGTACCATAAATAGAATTAGATATACAAAGACTCGAGGACGAGTCTTGAAGAGGGGGAAGCTAATGTTACACATAGAAGCATAATCGGTGCGGCACGTGACTAAATGCATAAGGTCACGTGTTCGACTACAGGCCCCGCCGCAGTTATCGTGACGGTATCCCATTACCGCACGAAACGATAAGGCATCATGCAAGTCTTTACCCTTTCACTATCCATGGGATAAGATAAGGGACCGAGGGGTTTTTGCTGGATAACATTGAAGGAGCTCCGCTCTATAAGATAAGACTTAGTTGAACCAGATTGGTCGGTTAGTTATTGAGCTATGGCCTCTGGAAGTCTTGGTGCTGCTATTCGGAGAAGTAGCCGCACCATCCTCTGCTCGCGTCAACTAGGGTCATCTGGAGACGTAGTGACAATTGGATAACAATAACTCACTAGTCGAGTTAGTTATCCTTATCATGCGCTCTAAGCTATACACATAGAACAGTCATTGATAAGTCCTTCGAACGGAGCTGATCACTCCGCTTAGGAAGAGAGCGGGGAAGTTAGTTTTCAGGGTCAAAGGGTGTTCGCACTCTGAAGATACTGAATCGTTAGTATGGCAGGTACATAGTCAGTAAGGGATTTCGATGTAGCCCGCGACCAGCCAGACGCGGAATATAAATATCGAGGTGCCTCCCTAGCTTTAAGTCCATCCTCCGTCTCCGCTACACCTCCGGCGATTGAAAACTCAACACCACGGTTTTTATCGTGAGTTTTTTGTTTCATCGCGAAACTTTCTCCACCCTCCTGCCCACTCCTGCCTTTGGCCTCGGCCTAGGGGAGTCTGGCTCCTCTCTCCTCTCGCGCCCGGGGTATTGACTTCGGTCTACCGTCGCAGGGCCCTTTCTCTCCCTGGGGGTTGGTCGGTCGGAGGCCCTCCTTGGCTGGCTGGCAGATGGTGGGATCCCTTCCACTACAGTGACACTATCTCTCCCAGAACAAGGGACTACATGAGAGACGCAGTAAAACATCTGCTTTGCTTTGCCTAGGCGGCCGTTGATGATCCTCCTTACTCCCCCTTTCCTCCTCCCCCCACGCGTGGTGGGGAGTCCTCTCCTCCTCCTGAGTTGGCCTCGCTTAGCCTTCTCACGGTCGGCAACCCCTTAACCACCATCGTCAGACGGCCGGGACTACAGTTGCAGTAGGGGAGAACAGCCAACAGGCTACGGTCGATCTCCCCATTCTCTTGTTCCCCTAAGAGGCTGCCTAGTCAGACACGAACGCGATACCGATAGACGTTGTTTGAGGTGTTTGGGTCTACCCCTCCAGTCTCCTCTCCCTACGGTTGGATCGGCTGGCACCCTACTGCTACAACTTCCCCTTTCCCCGGTTATCGCCCACGGCCGGCTGGTCTCCTCCTTCCCTCCATGGTATTGCACTGTCTCCTTGGAGGGGTCTGGGGGGGGCCCCCTATCTTAGCGCGCTTCGTGCGTCGCTTCCCGCTCGGATGAGTGGACTCGCCCTTCAGGGCCCTACGTGGCTTGCTACTAACCTTTCTTTTGTTCTTTGGGATTTCTCAGCGGGTTTTCCTGGCCCTTCCTGCTTTCTTCTTAGTTAGGATTTCCTTGTTCGTCCCTCTAGCTGGGCTTGGGTTTCTTTTCTTTGAGGCGAGATGTGCGGTTGGCTCCATACCAGAGGGGCTTGGGGGGTTGGCTTTTTCCTGTGGCGAGAGGAGGGATATGGGTTTTTTTGTCGTCATAGCTAGCGCTCCATATGTTTTTTGTACCCTAAACAAATAATCAATGAGTCAAAACAAAAAAAAAAAACAAAAAAAAAACTA
>LN891171.1:10805-24889 GCA_900010015.1 Tuber aestivum
GTACTGGGTTCGGTGGCGTTTCTTTACGGGTTTATTGTTAGTCACCGGAGACCTGGTGCGAGGGGCTATCTTGCTCCACTTAGAGTAGCCGGGGTACCTCAGGGTCCGGCGCGAGGAAGGTTATTTGGAGACCTGGCCCATGCGGGCAAGAGGGTACCGGAACTCATTTGGCCTTGGCCGGGTGTTTATTTCTTTACTGTCAATGCGTTTGGAATTAAGGCCTTTTGTATGCCATACCGCGAGGTCCATGTACGTTTTTGAGCCATAATCAATAAACATATGAAATTAAAAAAAAAGAAAAAAAAAAAAAAGAAAAAAAAATACTCGGTTCTGCAGCCAAAGGCTATGAAGTGGCACTACATACATCATGGTACACTCATGTACCAGGGCTATGAATCTGTCTCTTACTACATGATAGTGTCATCTTTTCGTTGGGCACCCTGGCCAAAACGCAAACAATGAAATCCTCCTCCCCGCCAAGTGCCTAACCAATAAAGGAAATACAAAGTAATGAAATCTAAACAGCCCTGCTCCTCCTATCACTTGCTGCCTGGTGTGTGTGTAGGTAGGTAGGACAATCCTTAGAGGTAGCCAGGTGGTTATTGCCACAGTTGAGGCCACGAATTGTAGTGTGAAGGCATGGCTTGCCCTTGGTAGGGCAGTCTGATCTTCTGCAAGTGTGTAGGTGGGCTGGGTGTTCCTGGGAACAGATTGCGCAGTGGGGGGTTTTGGTGTATTGGGTTGGGTGGTGGCCAAACTCCAAGCATCTGGAGCATTGAGTGTCAGGGCCAAAGGTGAGGTAACGCTGCACCGGAAACTTCCTGCCAAAGAGTGAGAGGCCTCTGCTGAGGGCTTTGTCTGTGGGGTTATGCTCGAGTGCCTACCCGACAGGAGCTTAACGCCAGCAGGATCCACCGATAGGACTGGGGCCCTGCTACCCCTGCTAAAAACATGCAACTAAATGCAAGATACCAATCTTCCGTCCCCATACTGTTAACCACCTCAGTGAGCAAGCACCAACACTAAAGCTTAAGTACAAGTCCGTCAACTGTCCAGCATCCATCCGCTCCACCCAGCCAGGCCACGGAAATCCCAGCCCAATCAATAAATCACTACTACTGGCAGCATAGCTCCAGCCTCGCGCCTTATTCCTCATAACATCATAACAAAACAAATCCAACAACATCAACCCCACCCAGCATCCAAGAAAGTGTTCTAATACTGTCCGTTGGAAGGGCCATGACAAATGGGTGGTACAAAGCTAGTTTCCCCTCAGCAATCAGTTGAGGCAGGCCTAACAGCCATACCCCTTGCACTGTAATAGCCAACCCAAGACACCCCTAGGGCATTATCGTTATAGGTATTCTACCCTATGTCGAACCAACCATATCCTCCCCTTGTTCATGTTCCTCCAAGGCCTCAGACTCTTGGGTATCTGGATGGGGGCAAGAAGGGCAAACAGGTGAGTGGGATTCATGTGGGCCATCACAGTTCACAGAACTGGGTGTAGTATGGCTGCAGGGATGGCCGCAAAGGCGACAGGTCTCAGTGGGGCAGGAGTGATCCCCAGTAGAGTGCGGGAGGCAGTACCAGCGGCAGGAAGGAGGCAGGATGCATTTGACGCTGTGGTGGCCAAACTTGTGACAGTTGATACACTGAGTGCATTTGTTGAAGTGTGAATGGTGTTCGGTATGGTAGGTGTTGGAAAAGGCAGAGAGGTGTTTGTCAACAAAGGAAGGAGCCTTGGGTCCAGTGACGGATATAACAACGGTTGAGGCAGGTTTGCCGATGCGTGCTATATCTGAGGCATGCCACCTACGTTCTTCGGTAAGAGATAAGCCCAAGTTAAAGGTGGTGAGTTCTTGGACAAGCGATGCCAGAGGGGTGGAGGTAGCGATGCCATTTACTAGAATCTGGGTGGCAGGGGTGTCAAGGTGGATGGTAGCGGCACCAGGAAGAAGTTGCAAAAAAGTCCCAACTTTGCTGCTGACAGTGGTCGCTCAAACCATGACCACAGTAGTGAGGGTAACATGTTCATCCCAGAAGGAGACAGAGTGGATGAGAGTGAAGGCCAGGGCCTGGTTGATCCTGTCGCGTAGCTGTACAGGAGTAGAGGCAAGGGGGGCAGCGTCTCTTTTGATGATGAGCTGACGCTCGCCCATGGTGAGGCCCTTTTTCTTGTCGGTAAGGGGCTTAATCGAGGAAGAGGGGGGTTTGGCTGGTTTGGGGCCAGGCTTCGTGGGTTTCTGAGAAGGCTTCCTTGCCCTCCTAGCGACGTTAGCCCAAGAAGGGGGAGCTGCCGGGCCAGGAGCTAGTGTATGGGGAAGGGTGGAAGGTGGAGGAGGGACAGAGGGCTGCTCTGTAGCATCGGTAGTAGGGGGTGCCAGCAGAGCAGTAGTAGGAGCAGGCTGAGATACCGTGGAGGCGCGGAGGGCATCCAACTCCTCAGTGAGGGGGGTGATGGGCTCGGTTAGCCTATCAGTCGCCTTCCTGTAGGCTTCATACAACATTTACAACTTGTGGATTAGGACAGGAAAGGATCTTCCAAAAGTGTAGGGTAATAGGATGTCGTCCTTTGCTGCCAACTCTTCAAACATACTCATGCAGGCACCATACGGGCTGCCTTCAAAATCATCTGCTGAGTATCATGGCAAACTTGTAGTGGTGCCACTGCATGGCCGTTTAAGTGAGGCGGGGCCTTGAGGCCGAAAGACAGGTGATAGCCGTCCCTCCGAAGCCCCGTCAGGCTGTGCAGGAGGTTGTGGAACGAGAGGGGGTGATGACCACATGATGAAGGTGATGAGGAGAAACCCTGACCCCAGTCGGGCCAAAGAAAAGGTATTGTGGTGAATAAGGTAATCGCCTGCCACCTAAGAAAGCGTGTCTAATGGAGATTTCCTGATTGCGTAAAGAACCCAAATTATAATGGAGCACACCCCTTTATATATTAAGGATATCCACCATGATCACAAATACAAAGGAAAGTTCTTGGCATCATGCATAGCCGTGGCCCTTCCGTCCAGTTCCGCCACCTTCTGTTATGCGACAATGCATCCCAATTCCTTATATAAGGGAAATCCAACTATGCAAGCAAGAAAACCACAACCAATATATGCAAGCAAAACCCCATGCATATTGCATCTCCATAGCTGGGTGGCCGTGACAATTCTTCCGCGAGAGTAGAAAATTCGAAGTAAAGATTATATGATTAAAGTCACAAACTGCACACTACCTAAATTCACCCGCACTTTGCCCTAATGGAAGCCATGTCGAGAGCAGGTAGCCTAAGTGCTACCAAAGACTCCATTGCCATTACAACCACAGCCAACGAAAAAACTATACCAAATCTTTCACCAAGCCCCCACCTCATTGGTTAAGAACCAAACCTTCCCGCTTTACCCCTCACGCTAATGACTTTTTATCAACAGATCAACCTCTATCATCTGTTGTCCATCACCCTTTATCAACTGAGTCCCTCCACTAGTACCTCTGATGCCACCCAGGGTAAGAGGCAGAGGTCAGGGGTCTGCAAACCCTCTTGCACCCTCTTTCAACCCCCACCAAGCCCCACCACCATCCTCCTCGCCTAGAGATTACCAGATGGAAGAAGATATCCCTTCTCTAGTAGATACAGTCCAGTCTCCCGCATTACCTGCCCAGCCAACACCTTCTTCTGGCTCAGTCCAGTGGTCCCCTTGGGGCCCTGGTAACCCAACCCGTAATTCCCGCCTTGCCGTCAGTGAGAGAGTTCAACATCTTGAGAACTCCTTCCAGGCTCTCATCGCTTATCTGAAGGTGATCCAAAAGTGTCATATTGCAGATACTTCCAGCTTGCAGGATCGAATCTGCTAACTCACCAGCCAAGTTTCACAACTTCAACAACAGCTGGTACAGCAAACAGCCTCTGCCACTACTACCACGGCTCTACCACAACCACCCCCCGAACAACAGACCTTTGCCCACAGGGCTCCCAAAACTCTCCCTACCTGCCCCCCAACCTCCTTACCAGACAGAAAGACAGCATCTTCTGTTTTGATCAAATGCGACCGGACTATTGTCATTGACAGAGATGGTACTGCCCTCCCTGATGATGCCACCACCCTCACCATCCACGACACTATCAACTCTGCAATTAAGAAACCTCTTATGGCAACCATTGTGTATCGACTTTATGTTATAGAACTATAGCAACCTAAGTATATACCCATATGTTAGACCAAGAAATAATATGGTAGCCTAGGTGGGAATGCAGGACCATGTCCCAGGGATATCCGATAGTCCAGATATCCAAAAGAACAGAAGGTACTTGAGGAATAGGTGTACCTAAGTAGTGGAAGTAAAGTGACTATATTCACTCCAGCCTGAGGTTAGGACAGAAGGCCGGGTGAGTTTACCCTGCCTAGCAGAGTTACGTTACCCTACCATAGAGACCACTTTCGTGTCACCATGGGCATACTATCCTACCTTAGGGACACTATTACCCTACTTTCCGTCGGAAATGTTATTGGTGGGATTCCGGGAACTGTTAAAATTGTTTGTCAGGCAATGACGATCCACGGGCACTTGTTTACACTTTGATCGGAAGACTATGGAAGGAGCTATAGTGCTCTGAACAACCCGTAACTTGGTAGAATTATTCCTAACAGGTACCTGCAGCCCCAGGGTTCGCCCCGGGCATCATGGGCCAAAATGGGTGGAGTTCCCCTCATCCTAGTTAAATTGAATCTATGAAGACATATCAATAATACTGTATATGTCGCTGCTGTCCGTCCGACCGGAAGCTGTACCCAGGATATATATGGGGGCCAAGGTGAGAAGGTCAAGTACCTTCTCCAAAAGGAACGGAGTAAAATCGGACCAAAACTGATGGAGTTAGTGTGAGCTATCCGGAAGGGTCCCCAGAGTAGTCCTGGGTAGTGCCGGAGACATCTGGGAAGGTTTCACGCCAATCAAGCCTAAACGTGTCCCTTTTGCTGTAGGCTGTTTATGGGTTGTTGGAAGACTCTAATAGCTTGATACTTATCATGCTGAGTGGTGTGCTGGGGGTAAGGAACCATGGGTAGCGCCCACTGGTTTCACCACCGACATAGCTCTACCTGGGAGTGTCGTAGGCCCCGGAAGTTCGCAATGAAGGAAGATCGAACTTAACTGGAGAATACCTGATGTCTACGGGTGCTCGTATAGATCATTGCACATGGGAAGAACATCATTTAGTTAGCTTTCCTAGGAGACTCGACAGTTAGCCACTGGCGAGACACCGATGTGCAGAAGTTTTCACTCCACCAGGTGTGTTGGTAAACACCTCGCAGGAACTGATGTGCATATGGGAGATTTCTGCTCGAGTGTGCTAACACCTTAGGCCCTTCGGGGATGCAGTCATGGTACCAGCAACCCTTACGGAGAAGGGTATGCTCATGTTGGTCGGGGCAACCTGATGCTGGAGTTTTTGGTATTAGTCTGACTACTGGAAGCTTATACGAGAAGTCTCCTGCCCCTACACAATCAACATCCACTGGAGAGACTTTAATTGAGATAAGCCTGAGCTTAATGATATTAACTTTTACCGTTTACTTTTATTCTTTACACTTTTGCAAGAGCTGTGTTCGAGAGATTTGAAGTTTGGTGCCATCGCATCCTTAGGAACCATCTACCTGAGGGAGTCCCCGTTACACATTGAGTTCACCACCAACCACTATGTCCTTCTCCTCACCAAGAACAACCTCACTGCCTCCTCTGGCCTCAAGTCGTATCACACTGCCATTGAGGAATCTATCAGAGCCACCATACCTGCAGCAACCAGTCTCAGAGAGGATGAAATTTGGGACAAAGTTATCCTTCACGGCATCTCTACCTCCTCTACCTTCTGCACGGTTCAGGCAGAAATTGAAGAGTTCAACCCTGGCACCCACCTCCCATGCCATTCTACATGGCTCACCACTCCTGCCCAACGCCAGAACAAAGAAGCATCTGCTATGGTACTCATGATTGCTGGCAAGGACTCAACTGACAAGGCCCTCCGCCAGGGTCTCTCCCTCTTTGGCAAGAAGTATAAGGTTCAACGTTACCTTTCCTTTGGGCCTAATATGCAATGTTCTAGATGTTTGGCATTTGGCCACCACCCTACTCAATGTACTGGCAACCAACACTATGCTATCTGCTCCCAGCAGCATCCAACTCACCTCGACACCTGTGGCCGTTCTGACTGCTCCACCTAAGGCAAGGTGTATCTCTATCCGACCATCACCTGCAAGAATTGCCAGGAACCACATGAAGCCACCTCCAAGGAGTATCCTACATATACCCGCATATCCCTGGCAGCAGCTGAGAGAATGAACAAGGCTGAATAGGGTTTTTACATGTATTTCCTTTAGGATATTGGTTAGGTTTAAGGAGGGGAGGAGGATTTCCTTGTTGTTGTTTGGCTTATGACATGCCCACTGAACAGTAGTGACAATCATGCAGTAAGAGAAGGAATCACGGACGTGGCACCGGATGGTGTCCCATGTATGGTTGTTGCTGCTTTATAGCCACATGGTTTCACAAGCGTAGTGACATATAATAATAATAATAATAATAAGTGCAACCAAACCCAATCTCCCATGGCCGTGTCCTTGGTAAGAGACTTCCAAAAGGTAAGAGGATGGCAATGTGGTATGTGGAGAACATACAAGGGAGCCTGGGAGGAAAAAGAAGAAGACTGAGGAAAAGCATAGTGGAGCCCCTTATTGTAGGGGTTGGTGCCGAGACTTTTTCCCATACCAAGATTTTCGTTTGCTGCGAGTTTTGCTGAGAGTTTTCATAGAAAAATACTTAACTCAGAAATCTGCATTTCATTGCATACGTGAATGTTTTCTTTCATCATTTTGTTTTCGGTGAAAGGTGGTTCAGTGATGGTGAAAATTTTGCTCTTTAAGCAGAAGCATGTGAGTATAAGTTGTATAGTTATAGAAGCACCGGGCTCATAACCTGTTCAAATGTATACGGTATGGCACTATGTTAATAACTTTATATGAAAATATGATACTGCAGAAAGAGTATGCTGCAGGCACGCTAGGTGAGGAGGAATTTTGTATGAAGCTAGATTGGTAGTAGTTCTTGGCCTTAATTCTCTCAAGCGAGATGGGTGGCAACTACTAGTTATACAGGTGCACATCCTTCACATAACTAAGAGGAAATATAAGAGACAACATAAGTGTCAACATGTTTGACCATAACATAAGTAGGAAAAACATAAGTGCGAATGTGTTTGACCCTAAAGAACTGCCAAGGAAATCCCATAAAACATGTGTAAATATGAGGTGATATAAACAGATAATTAGAAAATAATTGTAAATCAAATAACTGATAACTATGCATGATGATATATAAGATGTAAGAAATAAACGCGAACACCAAATAAGAAAAGAACACTAAAATCCAATAATCATATCATGAAATATGAAATAAAATATATATAATACATTCTCAGTTGTAGTAATGTTTATAGTCTAGAAGAAATACGAAGTAGAGAAATATACTATATTATCAAGGAGAATATATACATATGAAACAAATTAGAAAATTCAATACCTGTGCATTCCTAACGATGTTGTTTACTTTGCCTGCATTGCCAAGTTAGGGAGATTCTGATTAAGTATGGAGTTTGATGCAAGTTTGATCGGATGTCCTTGAGGTGCAGCATCTCATACTTGGAGGCCGGGTTCTACTCCACACCAGCTATCTAAAGGTACCTGGGACATCTTCCTGACACAAGTATAGGTAGAGCTACTGCCTGTTATGAAAGTGGTCTTTACCCTAGCAGAGTTCTGGCTGACTGCTGACTTTGATGCCAGATTGCGTAGATGTCCTTTGGATGCAGCATCAGATACTAGATGGTCTGATGTCATATGACGTCAGCTTTTCAATAGTAACTTCGATGTCTACCTAATACCAATATTGGTAGAGCTATAGCCAGTTAGGAAAGTAGTCTTTACCATGGTAGAGTTCTGGCCGGGTTCTGGCTGAGTGCTGATTTTGACAGCAGATTGCCCAGGCATCCTTTTAGGGCAGTATCTGATGATCGGTGGCCCGATTCCATGCAACACCAGCTTTTCAATAGTACCTCGGACGTCTACCTAACACCAATATTAGTAGTGCGACAACCTGTTATGAAGGTGGTCTTTACCCTGATGGAGTTCTGGCAGAGTTCTGGTAGAGTACTGACTTTAAGACCAGAATGCCCAGGTGTCCTTTCAATGTAGTATCTGATACTAGGCAGCCTGATTCTACGCACCAGCTTTTCCAACTGGACCTTGGACATCTTCCTGGCGCCAATAATGTTAGAGCTACTACCTGTTATGAAAGTAGTCTCTACTCTGGCAGAGGTCCGGCAAAGTTCTGGTAGCATGCCGAGTTTCACACCAGCTTGCCCAGGTGTGGTTCAGATGCAGTGTCTGATACTCTACGGCCCGGTTCTACTTGACACCAGCCTTCCAATGGTACCTCAGGCATCTTCCTGGCGCCAATAGTGGTAGTGCTAGCACCTGCTATGAAAGTGGTCTTTACTCTGGCAGAGTTCTGGTAGACTGCTGAGCTTGACAACAGATTGCCCGGGCATGCTTTGGACACCACGTCTGATCCTTGGTGGCCTGGTTGTACTCGATGCCAGCTTTCCAACGGTACCTTGGACGTCTTCCTGGCACTAGTAGTGGTAGAACTACGGCCTGTTATAAAAGTCGTCTTTGCCCTACCAGAGTTCTGGTAGAGTGCTGACTCTGACACCACATTGCCCGAGCGTCCATTGGATGCAGCATCTGAGACTCGGTGGCCTGGTTCTCCATGATGCCAGGTTTACAATGCTACCTCAGATGTCTACCCGGCCCCAATACTAGTAGAGCTACAGCCTGTTATCTAAGTGGTCTTTACCCTGGCAGAGTTTTGGTGGAGTACTGACTTTGACACCACATCCCTCAGGGGCCCTTTGTGTGGGGCCTCTGATACTTGGCTGCCTGATTCTACTCATTGCCAGCTTTCCAACAGTACCTTAGAGGTCTACCTGGCTCTAATATCAGTGCAGTTATGACCTTCAAGGGAAGTGGTTTGGGCCCGATTTCTAGTAAAGTGTTGCGGGGGGTGGGTTTTTTTTATACTGTGTATTATAGAACCAACTTGAATATGCTAAGAAATACTATTTATTTGAACAGTTTCAGAATCTATATATGTGACCTAGGTCACCAGGTCTAATTGTGGTATTGTATTCCATAAATAGCTGTGGTGCTTGCCAGTATTCTGTCTGCGTCCTGAGTTCTGATCCCGAAGACTGTTACGTCCTAAGATCTGGTGCCAAGGACGATTGCATCGCCAGTTCTGACACCAAGGACTATTGTGTCCTGAGATTTGGGGGCCACTGTCTTGTGTTCTGATTAACAGTTTGTGTCTCGTAGGTCCTGTCCATCTAATGCATAGGACGCTCAGGATGTAAGCTTTTATTTTTGCTGATGTTTAGGCCTCCTGGTAGTCGTCTACACCTTGGCTGGAACCCTACTGCCTTCTACTCTACCAGTATATTCTGGTAGGTATAGTGTTATTTCTGCCTACCACACTGCTAGTACTTGATCTTTCATCCTTCCTTGAGTTCTGGTACTTCTGCCCTCGGCCTGTTGCTACTAGAGCATTTGTCTACCCTCTATCCTCCTTCCTTAAATAGTTGACCTCTCTTCTTCTTCTCTATGCCATAGTATAGTACATGCCCTCTATTCACAGCACCAAAGAGGATGCAATGGGGGATGCCTTGGCGTTGCATTTTCATTTAATAAATCCTGATTTAGGGTAATATTATTAGGGTACAGATGGGTTTTAATAGGATAAAATATTTAATTTTGCTATTACAAGAAGTAGATGATAGGAGAAGATGTTTTAGATTTAAGTAGCCAGTAGATAAAAGAACATAAAGGAGTATGAGATAATATTAAGTGATATTTACAAGACAGTGAGATTTATATTTTCTTGAAATAAGATTTCTATAACCCTCTGATCCATAAATCTCACCTGAACTATAGGCATCAATAATTTGTTGTGTTTTACTATAATATTTCCATATAAGAGAATTTGTCATGTTTTCAAGTACTGTGGGAAGGAGGGGTAATCGGTAGGCTGAGCGGAGGAGCAGGGGCCATGGTTTGGCCGGGAGGGAGAGGAAGTGGATGGGCCATATGTAGGGCAATAGGTTGAGGAGGGAGAGAAGGGGCCGAATGTTGGCTAGAAGGGAGAGGAGTGGCCATTGTTTGGCTGGGAGGAGCAGGAAAGGCCATAAGTTGGCCGAGAGGGGGAGGAGAGGCCATGGGTTGGCCGAGAGGTGGAGAAGAGACATTTGATAGGCCTAGAGAGGTAGGAACATCAGTAAAAGAAAACTCTGTGTCTGATATGTGGGCAGCGTGTGCTGATGCTGAGTTTTTTTTTTTGCATCCCCTGGGTCCTGTGCGTCCTGATTGTTGTTGTAATGCCCCACTGCGTCCTGTGCGTCCAGGGTTCTAGCCCCGACGCCCCTCTACATCCCCTGTATCCCATCACCACTGCCTCACATGCTCACCTCCGGTATCTTCTGGGCCCTCGGTTGAATGTCTAGATCACATCCCTATGTTGCTACTGCAAAACTGTCGCTCAGATTACAGAGCTTGTGGTCTTGCATCTGCCTCACCACCTGATGCTCAGCCCAAGCCTTCATCCTCAGGATTCCTGCCTGGCGCCCCTCTTTGTCACTGCCACATCTGGACCACGTCCTACCGCAGCCAACCCTCCTTTCAAACCCCTACAATTAGCTCCTAGTATCACCCTCACCTGACGCTCCGCTCCTGGCTTCCTTTTCTGGATTCCCTCATGGCCTTGCGCGACAATCCTACAATCCATCCAGTTCCTCCTGCCTGCTCTCACCACTTCAGAATAATGTCAGACTTGAAACGCAACACTTGCTACACTCCTGATTATGCTCTGCTGTGTTGTCTGCTGGTGGCGATCCATATGAGTACCTCCCTACGGTGCTGCGACGTTCATATCATCTGATAGACATCAGAGCCTGCCTTGTATCCCCTATCCACGATATTGACAACCCCTTGGGGGCAAGCATGTCATGGTTCCTCACAGCAGGTTTGCGGATCCTCCGGCGGACACTTGATTCATAGCACTTTGTCTTAATCAAATTCTGTTATTTCTATGTACAGCTTGCTATCAAAAGACCTTCATCATTCTATGCCCATATTGCCTGTTTGTGGTAGGAGGATTTGTGTCAGGTGTTAGAAGTTCTGAGTGTCGCATAATCAATGCATCTGCACGACATTTATCAATATATTTCATTAAATGTACTTAAATCAATACGACTGTTGACCAGCCATCGCCTGTCTGCCTCCAGAACCAGGTGTGCTTGCCCAAGTATCGTGCCTATGTCCTTTATGGTAAACCTTCTCGCATCGGGTTTAAGATGAATGGTGACAAGATTGTGTAATTCTGACAGACACCCAGAGTTAACCGCACTCAAAATCTGAGCACAAGCGAGTCGATGTATTGTCTTCTAGTACCTACAATCTCGCAGTTTGAAGAGCGCCATGAGCTTTCCTGAAAGCTGGCCGCAGAGCGCACCATACATTTGCTCCCCACCAGCCTGGACCCAAACTCAATCATTCTGACTAGCCTGGTTTCGAAAAAGTGTGGATCCCCTAGATCTCATCCAGTGGATGTCGTAAATATCCGTTTCCTGAAAGGCGGGAACTGGGATTTCAAGTGGTGTTAGTAGTTCAATGGGAAGGAGTCAAAGTATAGCAGGATCGTTGGGGAGGCGACGCTCAACGAGCAGCATCTGGCGGCTATGTTAGATTAATTTTGTACTCATATTTTCAGTGGTGATACTCAGGGTCTTGCAAAATTTGACCAGACATGCAACATCACCCCCATACCCTTTCAGGACACGAAGACAGGACTAAGCCCCTGGTGCACATCCCGTACCAGTTTTGTTCAAAAGGTCGACAACACCTGCAGGAATATAAGCTCCTGGGCATCTGAGTGAATCTAGGTTCAAAAGCCTCATTAAGATCGTGTGTGTAACGACCCTACGTTACAGAGCTATGGTAACCTAAGTCTACCCCTATACGTTAGACCAAGAGGCAATATGGTAGGCTAGGTGGGTGTGCGGGCGCATGTCTAAGGGATATCCGATGGTCCGGATATCCTAAAGAACAGAAGGTACTTAAGGAACAGCTGTACCTAAGTAGTGGAAGTACAGGGACTATGTCCACTCCGGCCTAAGGTTAGGACGGAAGGCTGGGTGAGTTTACCCTGCCTAGGAGAGTCATGGTTACCCTACTATAGAGACTAGTTTCGTGTCACCATGGGCATACTTACCCTACCTTAGGGACACTATTAGCCTACCTTCCATCGGAAATATTCTCGGAAGAATTTTGAGAACTGTTAGGATTGGTTGTTACGCAATGAGGATCGATGGGCACTTGTTTGCACTTTAATTGGAAGACTACGGGAGGAGCTATGGTGCTCCGAACAAGCTGTAACTTGGTAGAATTATTCCTAACAGGTACCTGCGGCCCCAGGGTTCGCCTTGGACATCATGGGCCAAAATGGGTGGAGTTGCCATCTTACTAGTTAAATGGAGTTTATGAAGACATGTACATAACACTGTATACGTCGCTACTGTCTGTCAGACCGGAGGCTGTTCGCATGATATATCAGGGGGCCAAGGTGAGAAGCTCAGGTACCATCTCCAAAAGGAACGGAGTAAAACGGACCAAAACTGACAGAGCTAGCATGAGCTATCTGGAAGGTGTCCCCAGACTAGTCCCAGGTAGTACCGAGACATCTGGGAACGTTTTACGCCAATCAAGCCTACATGTGCCCCTTTGCTGTAGGCTCTTTGTGGGTTGTTTGAGGACTCTAATAGTATGATACTTATCATGGTGGGTGGTGGGTCGGGGGTAAGGGACTGTGGGTAGCGCCGATGGGTCCCGCCGCCGCCACAGCTCTCCGCGGGAGCATCATAGACCTTCTAAGTTCACAATAAAGCAAGATAGAACCTAACCGCAAGACAGCTGATGTCTACAGGAGCTTGCATAGGTCAGAGCACATGGGAAAAGAGTCATTTAGTTAGCTTTCCTAGGCGTCTCGACAGTTAGCCAGTGGCGAGACACCGATGCGCAGCAGTTTTCACTCCGGCAGGTGTATTGGTAAATACCTCGCAGGAACTGATGGGCATATAGGAGAATTCTGCTAAAGTGCACTGACACCTTAGGCCCTGCAGGGACATGGTAATGGTGCCAGGGCAGCCCTTACGGAGAAGGGCATACTCATGTTGGTTGAGGTAACGTGATGGGGGAGCCTTTGGTATAAGTCTGACTACTTAAATATTATACAAGAACTCTCCTGCCCCGACACAATCAACATCCTCTCGAGAGACTTTAATTGAGATAAGCCTGAGCTTAACGATATTAACTTTTACTGTTTACTTTTATTCTTCACACTTTTGCAAGAGCTGTGTTCGAGAGATTCCAAGTTTGGTGCAGTCACACCCTTAGGAACCATCTACCTAAAGGAGCCCCCATCACAGTATATCGTTAAGCAAGCTTCTCGCTTAACTCTTCTCTTGATTTATTTGATTTTAACCTATGTTAATCCATTCTGGCTGCATTAGCAGTCACGATTGAAGAGTAAACGTCGAGTTCTGAGAGCACTTTTGCGCTTGATGATAACCCATTAGAGGCTGCCCTGTTTAGGGCTTCAGTTATAGCTAACACCCGAGGTATTGGGGGAGAAAGCGCAAAATTGCTTCTCAAAGTAGCCCCGATAGATGTCCCTGAACCTTGTCACAAGTTAATCCTTCACAATGCTGGCCTAGCTGCACTATTATTTATGAATGACAATCCCCACATGAATGGAGTCTCTGATTGTTTCACTCACAAGGAGAAAGGGGGAAAAGAGATTCCAGGACCTCCCATGATCCACATCGCAGAACGTCCCCACGATTATGTTGAACCTTATATCCTATGAGAAGTACCCTGCAAGGTTACTACGGCAAAAAAGGAGTTATTGCCCTGACGTAAGAAGACCCA
>LN891171.1:34334-49342 GCA_900010015.1 Tuber aestivum
TGGGGAAGCATGAAGATTTGGTTGTTGACCAATGAGGTGGGGGCTCGGCGAAAAACTTGGTGTGGTTTTTTCTTTCGCTGTGGTTGTAACGGCAACGGAGTCGTAAGAAGACCCAGAATCAATTTAGGAAACAAATTGTTGAGACCTTGGTGGAATGGATAAAAAGCCAGCAGGAGGCATTTGTAGCATTATTGAACAATCAATTTGCTATGAAGATTAGGATGGACACGTTGGAGAAGGCTTGGAAGGAGGGATACCAGATTGACGAAGACAATGATGTCTTGATGATAGAGGCGGCCTCCGCATTACTCCTAGTGACAGATAAGCCTGATAATTTTTCTCAGCAACTGACACTCTATGCTAGAGCTGAGCGATGGCGACCAGAACTAAGTCCGTTAGGATTACAGATCTTAGAAAGTCTGAAGACAATAGAAGACAGTGACATACCTGCGTCTTTCATCTTAGCCACCTCAAGATCCCTTTCCACGTCTGTGGCACAAAGTCACTCGGCAAGTCCAATTGCTGGGACGTGACGTGGAGCATCTCCAGAGGTACCTCATCAAGCTGTCAACAGACCTATACAGTCACCATCTCCCTCCATTACAATCACACCAGCATCTTAGCCATTACCCAAGTCTACCATTCCCCCTCCTCATGCTACGTCGAGAGGTATGGCCCCCACACCAGTTGCAACCCCAATCCCGACTACATGGCAGGCAAAGAACCTAGGTTCACGGCTTGCGGAACGGATTGAAGATACGGTGGAACGATTTCAACCTAATCAGCTTCCTCCTGGACCACCAACCGCCTCCCAAGGCACACCTGTCCATGTTGAGGTGACACCCTGCCCCACCATCCAGCCACCAGTTCAAGTACTAACAGCACCGCTTAAACCTTCGAGTAATGCTGCATTTTCTGGGTTTGGGCTGCCGCCAATCCTATCGAACGAGTACCATGGTGTCATTCAACATGCCCTGGGTCAGGTGGGAGACACGATTGTTTTTGTCATCCGCAGGTGTTGGAACGACGGAAGGGCCAGGGAAAGGAAAGAGGACCCTTATATCGGTATTGCTTGCGATGGGGTCATGAAGGACCTCTGGAACACCTAGAGACCTGTCCCGCTTCGACAGAATGGTTAGTAGTGTCGCAGGCTGTGCCAAACCCGATACCGTCGGGGAGTAACCAGCCAGCCGGCTCAGTGCTGCCATAAGTATGGTCAGCAGGTGGTCCTCTGAATGACGGGAATCGTGGTCTTTAGAGCGAACACTTTGATGGTTATGAGAGACCAAGGGAAACCTTCGGCAGCAACGCCAGGGCAGTGGAGGTGGTAACCAACCTCCTGGTGGTAGATTCTTCGGTGCTGGTGGAGGGGACCCAGGTGATTCCGACCCTGATGACAGCTCTGATGATGATACCGATTTCCTACCCAATATTACACCCTTTCTGGGACCATGCTGTAATGGCTGGAATAACGAGAAGAAAGACAGTTATGACCATCGGGCAGAAGCTCTATAAGAACGGTTACATAACCAATCTCGTTCCACGTCGCATTCAAGACCGAGGAAGCCGGAGCAGCTAAATGGCATTCACACATTAAACAGAGTGATTGCTGATCTAGCGAGTTTTCTGACCTTGGTCGAAGTCAAGTTTGAATACTTTTCCAATTGCCATCTGACGGACATGGATGAGATCAACTTGGTCATACCTCTTCTCGAAGACCAAGCCCACAACTGGTACCTAGGGATGCATGCACACATCAACTGTGAAGCTGTGCAGCGAGCCGCTATGCCATTCAACAAGAATGGTCCGCTCCTGATATGGAAGGGTTTCTGTGAACGGTTGGAGCAGAGTCATGGAGGTGATAATGTGAATCAGGATAAGAATCTTCTTGTGTGGAACAACTTGATAATGTCCCCCAGCCAGAGCAGTCCCTACCTCGACAAGGTTATCGATCTGATGTACAAACTGAACTATGCAAACTACCAGCAGGTTAAGGATAAGGTTAGGGTGGGAATAATGTCTGAGCTTCGGAAATCAGGGGCATTAAAGACGCCTCACCCTGGAAGTCTCAACAATTACCTGGATTTGCTCCAGCAAGTTGGTTATAATATTGAAGATGATAAGGGTTTCGGACATCTTAACGAGGATAGACCCACGAAGCCACGAGAGAAAACAGAGAAGGAAACTTCTAAACCTACGGGAAGGTTTAAGAAGAAGGAGAAAGGTTCCAGTTGGAAGGAAAACAAGACACGGAAGACCACTAACACGAGCGCCGGAAAGGAGGCAGGGACCCCTGAGTATGCAATTACTCATAGAGACGTCCACCAGACCCTGACTAATAAATGACCCCCCAAGAAATAAGCAATGAACCAAGTCTGGAAGTGAAGGACACTTCTGGAGACAGGGTTCAGTGACCTCCCTAGTCGTTCATGCTGTGAGGAATACTGCGGGAGTGAAACAGTCATGACCCAAGGCAGAATCCTCTATGACTGCCAATAAACGATTAAAGCACAATGAAGCGTCTCGTCTGCCGCCCTCTAGTCCCAAGCTTCTGGAAGCTCGCAAACCTCAGGCTTCTCCTACTATTATGGAGGTTGATACGGACCTCAGTGAAGGTAAGAACTGAATCCTAAGAAGGAGATAAGATAGGATGAGATATCTAGATCTATGAAGATCCCAAAGGAAGGATGGCCACTCGAGTGGAACGGATTAAGGTAAGAACCAATTTGGGTGGACTAGCTCTTCAGTTCTGACAAAGTCACCAATACAGGAGTATCGAGGGACTACCTGGTCAGGTAGATGTTATGGTCATACGCGCTGTTTGCTCTTTCCTTTGGTTCTTGGGTTTTGTTATTTCTTATATTATAAGGTATTTCATGTTGGGCATTTCCGGGGAAATTATGTTCAGGTTTTTCTTTTGATAAGCATTCTGCTGCGACTGGTCGCTCTGGAATATGGGAACTGTATGACATTCAGATAGGGCACAAAGATGCCCTGTTTTGCACCAGTTGACTGGACGTCTCCAGAGAGCAAATCCAATTTTCCTGTCTTATATGGGTCGTTTGTCTTATACGGTTGAATTGGGTGGGTTATTAGTCTTGAATAAAAGTTATCTTTCAAGTTTACCTGAGGAGGATTTAGTACCCGAAATCATGCTGGCATGATAGTAAACAGCACTCTGATTCCTCTCATTGATTTAAAATATTCTCGAAACGTTTACCGACCTGTTGTGGCCGCTCTTGTGTCGCAAGGCAAGAGACTAGCAAGAATGAGTACTGTGAGACAAACCAAGAAGGGGCGGCACTCCAGCCCACCCAAACATAGCAAGTCTATTCACTTACGAGTGAAAATAGATTGGTGCATTGGATGTAGGCAAATAAGTGCCGAAGCACTGTTACTACTAGACAGTGGAGCTACTGGTCCAGTACGAAGCAGTCAATAGATTAAGAGTACCCAAGCTCCCTGTCTACAAAGCAGGATTCATACTCCAATAGAGGATGGAAGCGGTAACCACATACCAGGATCAGGTCTTCATTATACCAAATCATTGGACTTGCAGATAGGTGATCACGTGAATGGTATGCGCTTCGAGGTAGCCAATATCGCCGACACTAGAGTCGATGGTTATCTCCCAATGTTGTGGCTCAAGGATCATAATCCCGACATAGATTGGAAAGTAGGATCACTGACCTGGCACTCAGATTTCTGTAAGACAAACTGTCTGAAAGAGCAGAGGCAGTTAGTATACATGATCGATAAAGAACTGTTGGCCGAGGATACCGAAAATGTATATTTCATAGGGGCGGTATAGTTCTCGGATGAGAGAGGTGAAGATGTGACAGTTTAACTCTTACTAGAGTATCAGGACTTTGGAGACATCATCAGTCAAGAGAGGATAGACGCACTACCAGAACATATGAAGTAGGATCATAGAATTCATTTAATTCCCGGAAGTACTCCTTCCTTCGCACCTATCTATCCTATATCCGTAAAAGAGTAAAAAGCTCTTAAGGAGTTCATAAACAAGATGTTACGAACAGGGAAGATAGAAAGGTCTACTTCCTCGTCCTCGGCTCCTATACCTTTTGTACCAAAACCAGATGGTACTCTGAGATTGGTAATAGATTACCGAGGACTAAATAAAATCACAGTGAAGAATAGATATCCTCTCCCGGGGATGAACGAGTTGTGAGGCAGGATGTCAAAAGCTACGGTATATAGCTTAATGGACCTGAAGAATGGGTATTGGGGAATCCGAATGGCCAAGAAAGCCACAGGAGATACTCACTCAGATGAGGAACTCACAGCCTTTCGTAGTGAATTGGGATTACATCAATTTAAAGTGATGCCCCTTGGACTATGTAACGCTCCCACCACCTTCCACAGCATGATAAATGATATATTTTGGGATATGCTGTGTGAACGAGTCCTCGCTTACATGGACGATATCCTGATTGACACAGAGACAATTGAAGAACATGTCTCTCTAGTAAGACGAGTCAGGGAGAGGTTGAGAAAGTATCGACTATGTGTAAACATAAAGAAGTCGTTCTTCCATTAGAGTGAGATTGAATTCCTAGGTTATCGGATATCAGAAAAGGGAATATCCATGACCACCAAGAAGGTGGATTCTGTCCTGGAATGGAAACCACCGACTACTATCGTAGGAGTCCAAAGTTTTATGGGCTTCGCCAACTTCTATAAATGGTTTATAGAAGGGTTTAGCAGGATAGCGAAACGTTTGACTGACCTCACTGAGAAGGATGTCAAATTTGATTGGACTCTCGCTTGTAGAAAGGCATTTGGTGAATTGAAGAAAGCCTTTACCTCGGGACCAATCCTAGCACACTTCGATCCTGCCCACCAAGCTAAACTGGAAGCAGATGCAAGTGACTTTGCATTAGGTGCCGTACTGTCTGAGTTCTGTGAAGATGAGAAGTGGCACCTGGTGGCCTTTTATAGTAAGAAGTTCCACCCAGCTGAGATAAATTATAATGTACATGAAAAGGAAATGACTGCCATGGTAGCAGCTTTTAAGGAATGGGAACATCTGTTTAGGTCAGTAGTGGGTGAGATCTTGGTTTACACCGATCACAAGAAGTTGGAGTACTTTGATAGTACTAAGACCCTCAACCCCCGACAACATCGCTGGGCAGAATTCCTGCAGCCGTTCAATTTCAAGGTAGTTTACCGTGAATGAAGGCTAAATGCAAAGGCGGATGCACTGTCGAGGCATGGAGACCACCGCCCTGAAGGGGGGAGTAATTCTCTGTCAGAAACACCAAAGCCATTTTTTCGCCCCAGACAATAGGTTGTGGGACAAGAGTGAGACGTCTTACGTCCTCATTCATTGGCAGCCTGTCAAGGCTATCAGGTACAATCAGCGTTTTTAGATGCGTTGCGTACTGCTGTGCAACAGGACCCCGTCTATATGAGGCACTTAAGGGCTGTGTTAGCGGGAGACAAAGATGTCAACCGCAATTTGATGATGGAAAGAGATACCCTCCTATACAAGAATCTTACCATAGTCAGAGACCTTCTCCTATATAAGTATTCCGGACTCACAAGAGCAGAAGAATAGGATCATGGAAGCCGAACATGACTGCCGTATTGCAGGACAATTTGGGACATACAAGACGGTAGGCAGGGTTAGGAGTAACTTCTTTTGGCCAAAGATGGACGAGAGCATTTTGGACTACGTTGATACATGTGATGTCTGTCAATGGAACAAATCCGTTAAGTACAAGAAGTTCATCTTGTTGGAACCTGTTGGAGTGACATTGAGGCCGTGGACGGACATCTCAATGGACTTCATAGTAGCACTACTGAAATCAGAGGGGTATACCAAAATTTGGGTAATGGTGGATAGATTCTCAAAGATGGCACACTTTATACCTTTAGCCACAGAAGTTCTGATAACAGATCTCGCCTTAACGTTCCTGAAGGAAGTTTGGCGGCTTCATGGGCTCCCAGAATCTATGATCTCCGATCGAGATAGCCAATTCAGATCTTTGTTTTGGATGAGTCTGATGCAACAGTTGCAACTGAAACTACCGTTATCGACGGCTTTCCACCCTCAGACTAATGGGCAGACTGAGCGGGCCAACCAGCCCTTGGAACAATACTTAAGGAATTATTGTTTCTATCAACAGGATGATTGGGCATCGTTACTACCCTTAGTGGAGTATGCATACAATACATCCACCTCCGAGTCAACTAAGTTATCTCCGTTTAAGATCAACTATAGCTTTAACCCATGGACCAACTGGTTGGGTACAGTCTCAAAGCGACAAGGTGTTTATCCCAGTAGTGAGCTATTGGTAAAGAATGGGGAAGGTGTCTGGTAAGAAGTCCGAGATACACGTAAGCAAGCTCAAGAGAGGCAACGCAAGTGGTATGACCTGAAACGGTTGCCATTGCCAGAATACGTCATGATAGAGGATATCACAAATGGCAGAGCAAAGAAGGCTGATCGCCCGATGCTAAATCAAAAGAATATCCGCACTAAGCCACCTATGGAGAAGCTGCATCACCGAATGTTTGGGCCATTTGTGGTCAAGCATAAGGTAGGTAACCGGGCTTACAAACTCCAATTGCCTGCTTGTTGGTCAATCTATTCAGTATTCAATGTCAGACTCTTAGAACCCTATCGTGATGACCCAAGTGGTTAAAGAACTAAGGAAGTCCCAGTCTCCAAGATAGTAGACAATGAGCCCAGCTGTGTTATTGAGGCAGTCGTAGACAGTCAATGGTACGGTAATAGAAACGCGAAATTTCCAAAACGCTTCGTACAGTACCTGGTTTCATCCGATGGCTATGGCGCAGAGGAAAACTCTTGCGAGCCATATGAAATGCGAGAAGGCACTGGTGCACAGGCCATGAAAGAATTTCACCATCGGTATCCCCATAAACCAAGAGACCATAGGGTAGAGGGCGAACCGAATTGGGGAAATAAAAGACAACGTTAGCGGACCAGGTCAGTCCTCAGAGAAGAAGGGAGTGATGTAACAACCCTATGTTATAGAGCTATAGCAACCTAAGTCTGCACCCATACATGAGACCAAGAGGAAATATGGTAGACTAGGTGGGCATGCGGGTGCACGTCCAAGGGATATCCAATGGTCCGGATATCCTAAAGAACAGAAGGTACTTAATGAGTAGGTGTACCTAAGTAGTGGAAGTAAAGTAACTACGTTGGCTCTGGCCTAAGGTTAGGATGGAAGGCTGGGTGAGTTTAGCCTGCCTAGGAGAGTCATGTTACCCTACCTTAGAGACCAGTTTTGTGTCACCATTGCCATACTTACCCTATCTTAGGGACACTATTACCCTACCTTCCATCAGAAATGTTCTCGGAGGAATTTCGGGAACTGTTAGAATTGTTTGTTACGCAATGACGATTGACGTGCACTTGTTTGCACTTTGATCGGAAGACTACAGGCGGAGCTATGGTGCTCGGCACAAGCTGTAACTTGATAGAATTATTCCTAACAGGTACCTGCGGCCCTGGGGTTCGCCCTGGGCGTCATGGGCCAAAATGGCTGGAGTTGCCGACTTCCTAGTTAAATGGAGTTTACAAAGAGATGACCATAACACTATATACGTCGCTGCCGTCCGTCAGACTGCAGGCTGTTCGCAAGGTATATAACGGGGCCAAGGTAAGAAGGTCAGGTACCTTCTCTAAAAAGAGCGGAGTAAAACGGACAAAAACTGCTGGAGTTAGCATGACCTATGCGGAAGGGTCCGCAAAGTAGTCCCGGGTAGTACTGGAAACATCTGGGAAGGTTTTACACCAATCAAGCCTACATGTGCCCCTCTGCCGTAGGCACTTTGTGGGTTGTGTAAGGACTCTAATAGCATGATACTTATCACCGTGAGTGGTGTGTCTGGGGCAAGGGACCATGGGTATTGCCCACGGGTCCCGCCGCTGCCACAGCTCTCCACGGCAGCATTGTAGATCTTCTAAGTTTACAATCTAGAAAGATAGAAGTTAACCAGAAGACAGCTGATGTCTACGCGAGCTTTGCATAGGTCAAACCACATGGGAAAAGAGTCATTTAGTTAGCTTTCCTAGGCATCTTGACAGTTAGCCACTGGCAAGACAACGATGCACCAAAGTTTTCACTCCGGCAGGGGTATTGGTAAAGACCTCGCAGGAACCGATGTGCATATAGAAGAATATTGCAAAAGTGCGCTGACACCTTAGGCCCTTCTGGGACGCGGTAATGGTGCCGGGGCAACCCTTACCGAGAAGGGCATGCTCACCTTGGTCGGGGTAACCTGATGGAGGAGTTTTTGGTATAAGTCTGACTACTTAAAGATTATACGAGAACTCTCCTACCTCAATACAATCAACGTCCTCTTGAGAGACTTTAATTGAGAGAAGCCGGAGCTTAATGATATTAAGTTTTACCATTTACTTTTATTCTTTACACTTTTGTAAGAGCTGTGGTTGCGACATTCGAAATTTGATGCGGTCGCATCCTTAGGAACCATCTACCTGAGGGAGCGCCCATTACAGTGTGTTGTCGGCTATAGCTGCGCAGAATCTACCTGGAGGTGTCGTTTTTCTTGGCTTGTTGCCATCGGTCTTTAATCTGATCCTTATGCCCCAGCTCCCCAAATTCAGTCGAATACAGGGGAATATTTCCAAACTGGGGTATGTTATCACGGAAGTAAGATAGCAGATCCATCTTGATGAAGTTGAAATAACATTTTGACAGAATCAATTCCATTCGTTAGTTGTCCTCCTGCCCGTGATGCTGCTTGCATATTTTCTGCACCTTCGACCTGGTGGGTGATTCATTCAACGGGGCTTGCTACTGCTGTATCCCCTGGACCTGATTCTTAAGTTCAGCTCATGTCTGTTTCAACATTCAAAATTCTAAGAAGAGAACCTTCGTGGCGTGAATGTGTCGGACATATTGTTCTATATAACATATAGTCTCGGCTGGATGACTTTTATATTGTGCCATCAAACTGAAATTGAGTAATGACCTGACGCAAGCAAGCGCACATTTGCAAGGTAGCTGTTGTGCACCCTCCGGCAGTCTCAACGCCACAGCTAAAACTGCTAGATGACATTGTCCCAAATTGCTCATCTGTTTCCCTTGCCTCTGCGTACCCTCACGGTAAGCCTTTTGGGTACAAAGAACTTCGGGTACAGCCGCAAAGACTTTCAAGCATTATCAAATGCTTGTAGGTGTCCATGTTTCTTGAGAAATCCTTGAATCCAATCCATTATGTGCTCAAAGAGTTTCGGGTCAATTGAATAAAGGAGATCGGACTGGTACAAGTCTGGCGCAGACAGTCGTCACAGCGCATGGAAAATGTTCTGCCTGATCTTAACACCCAGAATGTCGAGTGTGGGGTGGGTGATGTCTGAATCTCATATCTCCAACTCGTCGTGAAGTTGCTGCTCCAGTTCCTCGTATGTGGTATAATTGGGGCCCTGATATGCCATGTTCGCGTTGGCACCTAGGTGGTGTGGATGAACCTCACATGTAGGACAGGCATTGGACTTTCTTCCATAAAGGGCGATGTTTTTCATATGGTCCACCATCCATGTAGCCAATATTGGGAAGCACCTCCAGACATTCCCATCGGCATAGTCAATTTGGACGCCATTGCACGTCGCACCTTGCAAGGGCTTAAATAAGAGTTCGAATATGCCTTCAAGCGTGTTGGCATTGATTTCTTTCTGAGATCTGTTTGCTGAAGCCGACTGTGGCAACTTAGGAGGGACCAGTAGGAGCCCAAGAAGCAGGATAGCCATCGATCTGGGCCTGTCACACCTAGTCGATGCACGATTACCTATCGTAATGTACACCGGCCAGGACATCTTGTCATGGGAGAAGTTGGTGAGATGGGTCTCATCGGACATTCCCATAATTGGAACAACCCTGGCGCTATGTGGAAGGGTTTCCTGTTATAGGTTAGCCAGATCGTTAGTCAAAAGATGAGAAGAAATTAGTATAGTACTTGAACTTCCCACCACCAGTTTATGGTATACATTTCAGCACATACTCTGTGTCCATTGTGATCGTATTTACGTTGCGGTGCGTAAATAAGATCTTCTCTATAGATCATCTGACGAAGAACATATTGGACACAGTCTTGAAGGTTACGGCAGAAGAAAGGTAATGTTCTCATGCCATCATCCACTTTTCCTTTGTACCATGGCAGATACGGCCCGTATGTATCCAGTATAGGGAGGTGGTTCTCGATGCATGTATTGAATGGTAGCTGATGGATGCCAAATTACCAAGGCCACTTCACAAGAACTCTTTGATACACGACTTGGGGACTTTGCTGTGAATACACCAAGATATAAGTTAGAAATTGTGCGTGCATCCAAATGGAGCCCTTGGGTCCTCCGTAAGACTGTGGTTGTCTCGTTCAAATCCCTTCACCTCTCCAATGGATTCCCCAGTGTGAGGAAAAATTGCCAGTTTGCTGGGCACTGAGGACACGTCGAACACACCATGTGATTCCATACAGGACACCTCTGTAACCTCCAGGTTCAACAAGTCAGGTAACTAATCCATAGGATCACCCTCTGACTCATAGTCAGAATCTGTCTGATCTCTCTGGTGGAAAGCATCATGGTGGCGTAATGGGTTAGATTGACTCTGGGGAAAAGGACCGTGCGAGGTGCTCGGCCATGTAGTTCACACGAGAAGAATGAGTATATTGGCATGGGTGCTGCACAGGTGTTTCTGGTAAGGTCCTGCCCAGGCATATTTGCGGCGACAATAGGAACATTTGATAGGCATTATGGGAGCAAGTGGTGTTGAACTTTTGAAGTGCAATGCAAGTATTCAGACGTGAGCAGAATGCTCAAGTTTTATTGGGTGGTTTGGGGGGAGCTAGGTCGCGGCGTCCCCCACAGGAGCTATAGGTGAAGTAGTTTAGCACATGCTCTGTGTATCTGACGAGGGCATGGGTTTGAGTTTGTTTTCATGTATTCAGTTGTCTTAGTACTAATAATTTGTTTCCAATTTCGAAGAGTCGCTGGACATACTAAGTTTTTAATCTTGAAAGAGAGGCTGGCTCTGACGTCAACATTGGGCGAAGTTTCGATTGCTGTATTGATCATGTTGCAAATCGTTTCTGATAACTTGGATGTCAGGACCCACAATGTATAAATAGAGGATCAAGAATGCAGGAGTGTCATACTAGAAAGACTTTCCACAAGATACACTATCCACAATGTGCATCATATCCATACCCTGAAAAGTTCAGATGAAGATGAAATGGCTCAAAACAATAATATACAATACGTCTATATGCTGAATGTGGCCAAGAGAAACAAAGCTCCAGTCAGACCTATACAGGCCTACCACCTTCCTGCTATAGTTCTCGCTGGTGCAATTTCCACTCAGCACCTGGGGAATCGCAAAATCTCGGAACGTAAGCGATCTCTTAACTTCATGCCTGATCAGAATAGCATAACGCAGTAGGGCACGTGGCGGAAAACTGTCAAAGATCAGATATCAGCCAGCTACTTTGCGAATATTCTTAGTTACCCAAATGCTGATTTTGGTAACATCTTCGATAGCATAACGAGGTTACGCCCATCCTGTAATTGTCTTGTAACTGCACAGGCGAATAATAACATACCTTGGGTGCGGGAGATCGATGAGGGTGTTGTTCAACTTGTTGGGGACTGGGGAGGGGGGTTCACAACTTCTCTTCTGAGCAAAGGTGGGGGTCTGGAGCCTCCGGCCGGTCCTGTAATTGTGCCAGGGGATATCATTGTTGATACAATTTTACTGCCTCCTGGGGCTCCTGCATATTGGGATCCTGCCTTGCCTGCACCCAAGGAGGATCCAGCTCCCCAGGGGGGGGGGTGAAGGCAGCTCAGGTTTCGGCACTCAAAGGACACCCAGATGAAGACAATGACCCGAGTCCAAGCCAGCCTGGTGATGATGGCCAGGCCACTGACCCCGGTAGCGACAATGGCGAGAATCAGGGTCTGGTGGAAGATGATCACGACCTCTATGCTGTAGACATGGGTACCGGAATGGGTCAGAATCTCGGCCCTGCTGCCGTGGATGGTCTGAAGGAGGGCCCAGCCGCCAATGATGGCCAGGACCAAAGAGAGGCTGCCAAGAGTGGTCAGAATCCCCACCCAAGAGAAGAGGATCTTGAGAATGTAGCCCAGGCTCGTGGTGTTGGACAGGTCCAACCAGCACGTCCTGCCAATGGATGATCATCTTACAACTTGCAAACAGGTTAGTTCATTTCTAAACATTCATGTATATTGTTGTTTGCACTTACAGACTGTGAAAACCGAGACTGGAGTGCGCTGCTTAGGCGGCCTCATGCGGTGCGTATTGTTTGGGTCTGGCCTTCAAGACATGGTCAGGGTATGCATAGGAAGGAAAGGAGGGAAGTGCAAGGCACTCCGAACTACCTCTCTCTTTTCTGGCGTGCTCCCCACATCTATGGAACCAAATTCGGAGAGTTAGATTCCTATGATATCCAAAGATTGTGTGCCATGATTATGAGATGGGTGCCTCAGTGAGGCTTTCGCTACATCCGTGGCGCAACTGGCGTAGGGCCGAAGAAGCTAGGAGCATTTCCCAAGGAACCGCTATCTTCAGTGGACATTGTCTTCATCAATAATAATGAAACGCTGCGTGTCTGGCTGCTATCAAATCCAGTTCTGGAGGACCCTCTAGATCGATTAGTATATTCTTGTCATGACGCAGGCGACATGAGATCCCAAACACCACCATCGAGGTGGGAAACTTGCCTTTCTGATAACACGGCATTCAACTGGTGCAGGGGTGGAGGGGCACACATTGGTCAGATGCATTTCAGGAACCCTGGGAGGGGTGCCAGAGCGGAAGAAGATCGAGGTAATGACCTCGTAAAGGTGCCCAATCAGGACATCTCACCGCCAGTACGACAGTTTGGAGTTAGTCCAGACGTCAAGAGATCAGGCTATGAGCGCAGCCGTGAACCCATGTAAATTGATGACCCAGATCCCGAAACGGGCTCGCGGGGTCTTGCACAATCCTTCAATGAACGTCTGCCATTGCAACTCAAAAGATGGAGTCTTGTAAGTAGAGAATGGGTGCTGAGCTTTCTGCCTCCTCCGCGAGCTGACCAAAACGAAGGGAAACCTTGCTCTTTAGTTGAGGTCGAGAACCTGGTATTGCCAAAGATGAAGAAGCTCTGTTTGTAGTGATAGGGTGCAATACGGTAGTGGTACCTCCAGGGACACACTTACCCATGGTGTTGCCTGGGTTAGGCTTTCAACTCATCATGATGTTGCGGCATGCATCTACGAGTACTCAACCACAGGCCGTCCTAGCTCATGTTGCATCTTAACAGGTTAATTTAGTGTCTTCATGATGATAAGGGTCAATTTAGCTAGTCTATCATCATTTGCTTTAGAGGAATTTGCATGAATTTACATAAAGTATATGTTAAAAGAAGAAACTGTCTGACATAGTTGGACGTCTTAGTAAGGCCTGTGTATACACTCATGCGTACGCTTGGACTTATGGGAGTGACAATGACGGGGAGAGATGGTGGGGTTATAAGAACCTCTTCCACCCCAGGCTTCTTCCCTTGTTTCCTCTCGCCTCCACACCACACTCAAGCTGCTGTGTTCACCCGTGGACAGACCACCCTCTGCTGTCATACCTAACCTCCCCCATCTGGAATGTATCCCCTACACATCAAGGTTGCTTTTTTCATTTTCAGCCCAGCGCACCCGGCGTCAATTGTACAACTTTTTTTTCTTCATTGCTCCAACCATACAAACCTCTCCGGCGTCGCCTCCCCTGGCATTTGAAAATGCCACCCAAAACTGCGCAAACTGCCATTGGGCGCGGGAAGTATGTATCTCCTATTAAACTAGTGATCTCTGACCAATATTGATCTCTCTATGTTTGTGAGACGTCCAGCGGGTCAATCAGAATATGCCAACAAATGAGCCAAATGGAGAAAAGCTCTCCTGCGGGCTGCTGGCGTTGCCAGTGCAAGTCATCTGGGACCCCTCAAAAAACCAGAATTCGAACTGGATGTTGAAGATTCAAATTAAGCCAAAGAACTCCGATCCAAGTACTTGGAAACTAGAAACTCACATGTCTTAACTAGAGGACACTTTGGGGACATTTCGTGTGGAAAAGATTGGTGCAGCTTCACCCACCCCCACCGCCTGACCAAGCTGTACGAGTTCTGGTGGGAGCTGTTAGGGGGTAGGTAACTCTAAAGTCAAGTGAGTATACACTAGGCCCTGTAATCTTGTGTCTCGGAGATAGTCAAGAAAGCTCGTAAAGATAGAAGTAAAGTAGAACGAATATATTGATAAGATCTCTTCTGCGGTCGCTGATGATAGATGTAAAAGCTAGGGACTTTTTCTTTTGTTTTTATGTTTGACTCATTGATCATTTGTTCAGGGTACAAAAAAGGTATGGAGCGCTAGCTATGACGACAAGAAACCTATATCCCTCCTCTTACCACAGGAAAAAGCCAACCCCCCAAGCCCCTCTGGTAGGGAGCCAACAGCACATCTCGCCTCAAAGAAAAGAAACCCAAGCCTGGCTAGATGGACGAACAAGGAAATCCTAACTAAGAAGAAAGCAGGAAGGGCCAGGAAAACCTGCTGAGAAATTCCAAAAAGACAAAAGAAAGGTTAGTCCATACATCCAAGCGGGAAGCGATGCACGAAGCGCCCTAAGATAGCGGGCCCCCCCCAGACCCACTGCAAGGAGACAGTGCAATACCATGGAGGGAAGGAGGAGACCAGCCAGACATGGGCAATAACCGGGGGGAGGGGAAGGTGCTGCAGTAGGGTGCCAGCTGATCTGACGGTAGGGAGAGGAGAGCGGAGGGGAAGACCCAAAGACCTTAAACATCATCTATTGGTGTCACGTTCGTGTCTGACTAGGGAGCCTCTTAGGAGAACAAGAGAATGGGGAGATCGATGGTAGCCTGTTGGCTGTTCACCCCGACTGCAACTATACTCCTGGCCATTGGACGATGGTGGTTAA
>LN891171.1:49374-63226 GCA_900010015.1 Tuber aestivum
GGTAGGGAGAGGAGAGCGGAGGGGAAGACCCAAAGACCTTAAACATCATCTATTGGTGTCACGTTCGTGTCTGACTAGGGAGCCTCTTAGGAGAACAAGAGAATGGGGAGATCGATGGTAGCCTGTTGGCTGTTCACCCCGACTGCAACTATACTCCTGGCCATTGGACGATGGTGGTTAAGGGGTTGCTGACCTTGAGAAGGCTAAGCGAGGCCAACTCAGGAGGAGGAGAGGACTCCCCACAAGGCGTGGGGGGAGGAGGACGGAGGAGGAAGATCACCAACGGCCGCCTGGGCAAAGGATACCTGGTGTTTGACCGCGGCTCTCATGTAGTCCCTTGTTCTGGAAGAGATAGCATCACTGTAGTGGAAGGGACCCCGCAACCTGCAAGCCAGCCAAGGAGGGCCTCCGACCTACCAACCCCCAGGGAGAGAGAGGGCCCTGCGATGGTAGACCAATGTCAGTACCTGAGGTGTGAGAGGAGAGAAGAGCCAGACTCCCCTAGGCCAAGGCCAGAGGCAGGAGTGGGCAGGAGGGCAGAAAAGATTTCGTGACAAAACAAAAAACTCATGATAAAAACCGTGCTGTTGAGTTTTCAATCCCCGGAGGTGTAGTGGAGATGGAGGATGACACAAAAGCTAGGGTATTTTTTTTTTTTTTTTTTTTTTTGTTTATCTCATATATCCTTTGTTAAGGTACAAAACCCTGCATGGAGCGCTAGCTATGGCAAAAACAAAACCTTAATTCCACATGCATTCCCCGCGCTCCAGGGACCAAAACAACCCCCACAAGACCCTCTGGTATGGGCCTAACTGCATATCCCGCCCCGCACAGAAACAAGCATCCTCCACAGAGAACGCGGAAGAGGGAAGAAACCCCTTCAGTATCATCTCGACAAAGGAGAGAATAGATTAGGAAACCCCCAAGTGCCTCTGCAGGCATCCGCAAACGAATGTGTCCGCTGTCAGGCCTACAATAGGGCCCTGGCGAAATGCCATGACGGGGCCGGCCAGCTCAACCCAGGAGATAGTGCAATACCAAGGTAGGCCAGGCGGTAGGTCGGCCGGGGGCGGGCCGCAAGCGTGGAGGGAGGAAGACAGGGAGAGATGCCAGCAACCCGTGATAGAGGAGGGTAGCCGATACTGCCAAGGAGGGACGGGGTAGACCCCTGCCGTGAGGAGTCTGGTTGTGGAAAACGTTGGATGGTGCCTGTAGTGACACCAGAGCCAGGAAAGAGTTGTAGAGCTGCCGCGGGGGTGGCAGAAGTGAGAGCAGCACTAAGTGATACTGGTGCGGAGGGGAGGTGGGAGGGGTAGGCCAGAGCACTACCACCTTAGTGAAGATGGGGCCCAAAGGCCGAGGCAGTAGGGTGCCAGCCGAGCCTGGCAGTAGGGTGCCAGCCGATCCCAGAGGAGGGGAGAGGAAGAGGACAAGGAAGCAAAGATCCGGCCAAACAATGCGGCAGAAGGCTGCAACTAGGGTCACAGGAATAGGCAAGGCTACCCCCGATAGCCCAGAGGACCACCATTCCAACTGACCGTTCAGCCATCACCAAGCCGCCAAAGCCGACAGTGCTGATGCTAAGCGAGGTGAAGCAAAAGTGGGGTAGAGAGGACAGAGACCTCACGAGGTGGCCCCCAGAGTGAGGAGAGGACCCCCATCCAGCAGAGGCGAGATGCTAGATGGGGGAAGGAGTAGAAGAGAGGCCCCGATAGGCAGAGGGATGGAAAGGAACAGCCTGCACCCACCGGCGGGGGGGTGAATAGCTATAGAAAAGTGGTGATAATTCCTCGGTATTGAGTCGTTCCCAATTAGGAAATATTTTTCAATGACCGCAGGTGTATGGGAGACGGAGGATGACACAAAAGCTAGGAATCTTTTTTTAATTTTTTTATTTACCTCATTGATTATTTGTTTAGGGTACAAAAAATGTATGGAGCACTAGCTATGATGACAAAAAACCCATATTCCTCCTCTTGCCACAGGAAAAAGCCAACCCCCCAAGCCCCTCTGGTATGGAGCCAACCGCACATCTCGCCTCAAAGAAAAGAAACACAAGCCTGGCTAGATGGACGAACAAGGGAATCCTAACTAAGAAGAAAGCAGGACGGGCCAGGGAAACCCGCTGAGAAATTACAAAAAGATAAAAGAAAGGTTAGTAGCAAGCCACATAGGCCACGAAGGGCAAGTCCACTCATTCAAGCGGAAAGTGACGCACTAAGCGCGCTAAGATAGGGGGCCCCCCCCAGACCCACTCCAAGGAGACAGTACAATACCATGGAGGCAAGGAGGAGACCAGCCGGCTGTGGGCGATAACTGGGGGGGAGGGGAAGATGTAGCAGTAGGGTGCCAACCGATCCGACCGTAGGGAGAGGAGAGTGGTGGGGTTGACCCGAAGACCTTAAACATCGTCTATCGGTAATCGCGTTCGTGTCTGACTCGGCAGCCTCTTATGGAAGCAAGAGAATGGGGAGATCGACCGTAGCCTGCTGGCTGTTCTCCCCTACTGCAACTGTAGTCCCGGCCGGCTGACGATGGTGGTTAAGGGGTTGCCGACTGTGAGAAGGCTAAGCGAGCCAACTGAGGAAGAGGAGAGGACTCCCTGCCATGCGTGGGGGGAGGAGGAAGGAGGAGTAAGGCAGGTCATCAACGGCCGCCTAGGCAAAGCATGGCAGGTGTTTTACCGCGTCTCTCATGTAGTCCCTTGTTCTGGGAGAGATAGTGTCAGTGTAGTAGAAGGGATCCCGCCACCTGCCAGCCAGCCAAGGACGGCCTCCGACCGACCAACCCCCAGGGAGAGAGAGGGCCCTGCAATGGTAGACTGATGTCAATACCCGGGGTGAGAGAGGAGAGAAGAGCCAGACTCCCCTAGGCCGAGGCCAAAGGCAGGAGTGGGCAGGAGGGAGGAGAAAGTTTTACGACGAAACAAAAAACTCACGATAAAAACCGTGGTGTTGAGTTTTCAATCGCCGGAGGTGTAGCGGAGACGGAGGATGGTAGCGGAGACGGAGGATGGCGCAAGAGCTAAGGAGGCACCTCCATATTCAAAGTCTGCATCTGGGTGATCAGGGCCTACATCCAATCCCTTACTGACTATGCCTCTGCCATACTAACGATTCAGTGTCTGTGGAGTGGGGACTCCATTTGACCCTGAAAACCAACTTCCCCGCTCTCTTCCTGAGTGGAGTGATCAGCTTCGTCAAAGGACTTATCAATGACTCTTCTATGTGCATAGCTTAGAGTGCATGATGAAGATAACTAACTCAACCAGTCAGTAGTTATTAACCAATCATAACTAGGTTTTCCGGATGACTCTATTTTATGCGAGCTGAAGGGGCATGGAACTCACTTCTTGTAATAGCGTATAGTCTTACAGAGGTCATAGCTCTATAACTAACCGACCAATCTGAACCAACTAAGTCTTATCTCATAGAGCGGAGCTCCTTCTATGTTATCCAGTGAAAGCCCCACGGTCTCATGCCTCTTATGTCCACGGAGCGGCCTTCATAGATGCCTTAGGGTTCTGTCCGATAATATGATACCTTCATGATAACCACGGTGGGGCCCCGAGTCGACCACATGACCTCATGCATTTAGTCACGTGCTGCACCGATCACGCTTCTATCTGTAACATTGGCTCCCTCCTGTTCGAGACTCGTCCTTGAGTCTTTCTATGTTCTATCATAATTTATAAATGGTACATTTTGTAGTCGTAAAGCAATTTCCATCTAGGGCTCTATCCAGGTAGGGTAAAAAACCTCTGCTTGTTTACTTGTCCACGCCTAGGAAAACCTTTCCTAATGATCCTACCTCAGCTGTGGCATTTGCCGGTTATCACTATGCAACTCCTCCACTAAGTCGGTAGCATGTTCAAGATGCTCTGGTGGCTCCCAGGCGTTTTCATCCTCTGAACACCCTTTCTACTTAACAAAATATTTGAGTTCTCGGATGCGTTTATTGTGTCCAGAGACTCTTTTGTTGTAGGAGAGAATCTCGCTTTTAATGATTTTCTCAACCTCCCATGCCAGATGGTCATCGATCTCTTCTGGTGCCTACGTCCCCTGTCCCCTCTCTGGTCAAACTGATGTTCGATAGGGTTCGAGGAGTGACACATGACTTCCGGGGTGTATTTTCCACCGGTCAGAAATCCCCAACTTAAAAGCGCCATTACCTCTTTTTTTGAGTATTCTGGAAGGGTCCATAAAGTTTTGGCCCCAACTTCTTGGATGCTCATTTTGTCCTAATATTCTTCACATTGAGCATTACTCGGTCTCCCACCTTGAAATCCTGTTGTTGCTTGACTTTTGGGTCGTAGTATTTACTCATTGCTTCTCGAGTGAGTTGTACGGTGTCCCGGGCTTGCTGATGTATTTCCTTCATCCAATCAGCATAGGTGGTTGCTCCCAGATTCCGTACTTCTCTTTCTTTCATCCATTCCATTTGTAGATGATAACCATAGTTCATGTAGAATGGGGTTAAACCATGTGCTTGGGTTACCGAGTTGTTGTATGCATGCTCGGCTAATGGTAATAGAGAACACCAATCATCCTGATCCTAGTTAACGAAACTTCGAAGGTAACCTTCCAGCCCTTGGTTGGTTCTTTCGGTTTGTCCGTCACTTTGAGGATGATAGGCAGTTGACATTCTCCATTTGGTTTCTACTGATGCAGACAGTGCTTCCAAGAATTCTGCTGCAAACTTGGCGTCCATATCTGAAACGATTTCAGTGCGCAACCCATGAAGTTTCCAAACTTCTCGCACGAATAAGGTTGCCACATCCTTAGCACTCGCTGTTTCTGGTAATGGGATAAAGTGGGCCATCTTGGTGAATCGAACGACAACAACCATACTCTGGGTGTTGTTGTTCGATGGAGGAAGTTGTGTAATGAAGTCCATAGAAATCGAGCTCCAAGCTGCGAAAGGTATTTGTAATGGTTGTAGGAAACTGTACTTGGCATGTCTTGGAGCCTTACTATGTTGGCATTCGTCACATGACCGAAAATAGTCGTTGACCCAATCGCTTAGTCCTTTCCGGTGAAAATCTCGTGTAAGGATTTCTAGGGTTTTTTCTTGTCCGAAATGTCCGGCTACTTTAGAGTCGTGACCGCTTTTTGCAATCAAGGTTCGTAGTTCCTCCGAGGCTGGTACATATAGCCTATTCTTGAAATAGATGATCCCATCTTTGGTTGACCAGTGCTTAGGCCATTGTGCATTGTCATTTCTTAACCTTTCCAATTCTTTCCTTCGGGATTCCCAGTCCTTGTCCCCTTCTCCTGTCTTTTTTACTGACGATGTGAACTCTTCGTGGAACTTCTTAGGGTTTGCATTTCGCACTGCCCTGGTTGCCATGACCACTGATTCTTTATACAGTTGGTCGCGAGTTTTTTCGTCGGTTAAGTCAAAATGTGGGTTGAGGTTTGAGTTCACATTTAGGAGGTTGATGCGAGGTGGGGTCTCAGGTAATCCAGTTCCTGTGCTTCTGAACACCTGTTCTCCTCGTTCCGTGCCATCTAACTCCATTTCTTCCTGGAGTTCCCCAGGGTGGATCTTTTCTAAGATGAACTGCGCAATCTTGCTTCCAACCAGCGCTTTATAGTCCTCCCTATGGGTGTTGTATAGCAGGGCCTTTACCTCTCCTCGATAGTCCGCATCGATGACCCCGGCGCGAGTGTCAATCCGATGTTTGGTGGCTAAGCCACTTGCGGGTGCGATACTTCCATAGGTTCTTTCAGGTACTGCTATTGCTATTCCTGTTTCGAGTAGAGCTTGTCCTTTACCTGGTATGACTATATCTTTTAATGCATACAAATCATAACCAGCCACTTCTCGAGTTCCTTTTATTGGTAACTTTGCTTCAGGACAAAGTCGCATTGCGCGGAAGAGTTTTTGTGTAGGATTCATTGGGATTACTTCGTCATCTTCTGAGCCTAATACGATGGAAATTGGGATAACAGCGAAGTGCGCAGGCTTTAAAATTGACTGCTCAGTTCGCTCAGCTCCTCCCTTGGGCGGTACTCCAGCTGCCTGCTTAGTGCACTGGGTTTGCTGCTGCTTGTGCCTGGTCAGTAAATGATTTTAAAATTAAAATCGGTTAACTTCTGTGCCCATGGTATTTGTCGGGCACTCCAAGCCTTAGTGGTGAGGAAATACTATAGATTCTGGTGATCGGTATACATGGTGATAGGTCGATCAGTACCCATTAAATAATGTCGCCATTTCTTGAACGCTTCGACTATGGCACGAAGTTCCTTGTCATGTATGACGTAATTGTGTTCCGCAGGATTTGGTTTGAGGGAGTGGTATGCGATTGGGTGTAGGCGTTTCTCAATAAACAGGAAGAGAACGCAACCTAAGGGGAAATCGCTAGCATCGATTTCCACTACCGTATCACTTTCCGCTTTGAAATGGCACAATATTGGTGCGGTTACAAACGTTTCTTTTAAAAGTTCGAAGGACTCGTTTGCTTCGTCTGTCCAAAGGAAACCCCCTGGGTTTACCTTTAGTAATTCCGTAATAGGTTTGCAAATTCCCGAAAGGTTTTTCATAAACCTTTGATAGAAATTGGCGAAACCCATAAATATTTGGATGTCCCTTATGAACTTTGATGGGACCCATTTCTTAATGGCGTCCACCTTTCTATCACTCATTGACACCCCTGTCGTTGAGCTGATATAACCTAAAAACTCCAACTCTTTCACATGAAAAACTGAGTTTTTTAACAAGACGGCTAGTCAATAACGTCGTAATTGTTGTAAGACTTTTCGCACGAGCTCGAGGTGTTCTTTCTCGTTTTTGGAATAGAGCAGGATATCGTCAATATAGCAAACGTCCCCTTGATCCAAGCATTCACGCAGTACAGTATTCATCATACTCTGGAATGTTGCTGGTGCCTTGATCATACCAAAAGGCATGGCCTCGTATTGCATGAGTCCGTACTTTGTTCCAAAAGCCGTCATTTTCTCGCACTTGTCTTTGGGTTCCCCTTTCCTGGGCTCCCCTTCTGCTATTCGTACGAGATTATATTCTTTCGCTAAGTCAAGTTGTGACATAATCTTTGATCCTTCCACCCTGTCCCGTAATTCAGACATGAGTGGTAGGGGGTATTTATTTGCTACCGTTAGCTAGTTAAGCTTTCGGTAATCCACACAAAGTCGTAAACCTCCACCTGGTTTTGGAGCAAAGAGTACAGGCGCTTGGTATGGGGAATCCCTAGGCATTATTTTGCCTTGTTTGATCATTTCATTAAGGTATTCCCACAGAGCTTTGAGCTCCTTTACTGACATTGGGTAAAGGGGACCTGGCGGTGGTTTGGCTCTTTCGATTAACTCAATTTTGTGATCGAAATCACCATGATCCGGTAGTGGATCGGATGCTTGCGTGGAGAATACATCTTTGTAGTATCAGTAATATTTGGGCAACCTTTCCCAAGCTATTTCCCAGGGTTCGTCGGAATATTCAAATGGGGCTATCATGCCTTTGCTATGCATTTGTCTGATGAATATAGCTTTATCGTCAAATAGGAGAGACTCATCCCATTCGACTTCGATATGTTCCTGTGCGGGCCCAACCTGGTCAGCACATTCTCCTTCCGTAAACGTCCATAACTTTGGGTTGCCGATATTGGTGATTGGGTGTTGATCGTGCCACCAGCCAAAAGGTATAATCGTGTCTTGAGCAGCCGTATTCACGACATCGTATGACAAGAGTGATGAATGTTGGTTGGTTCCTATTTCCAACCATATTGGGTGGGTGTAAAACCATCCATTTTCCTTAGAGGGCTTCCCATCGAATCCTTCGATTTGGAGAGGCTTTACACGTCTTTTGGTGGGTATACCTAATCGTTATACTAAGGTTTTGCTAATAACAAAGATATTAGAGCCCGAGTCTAATAACACGCGAATCGGTACTCGATGTTTGTTGGAACGAAGGTATGCTGTGCCTTCGGGGCACTTGTATCGTTCCGGTTCTGGTACACTGGTTTTGGCTCGTTTGGATCCCCCATAGGGGCCCTGGTTGGTTGTCTGTCTTTTGCTCATCATTGCGGGAGTGGTGATTGTTACCACGCCAGCATGGTTTCGGCTACTAAAGCCTCCTCAGACAACCTTGGGCCATTTCGCTTGAATACCCTCAATAACGATATTTAATCATACTGAACTCAGCAACCCAAACTGAGTCGAGGATCTAGCTTTTAACCCAGCCTTAGGGTTTGCTTTTGGTTCCCATCATGGGGGGACCCTCTGGGGCGAGCACCCTGTCCCCAGTTTCCCTCATCCTGATAATGGACTACCCCATTGCCCGCACCATGGCTGTCCGCACCATGGCTGCCAGCACCATGGGTGCCCCTTTCCTTACTTGTACCAGCATCTCCTTGCGCGACGCCTCATTTATGACTAACGTGTGTGGAGTCTTTGGACATCGGGTTGTCTTCCCTTGCGTAGAGCGGTTTTAAACTAGTACGTCTTTCTGGGACTCTTTCTATCGGTTGTCCAACCTTGCTGAGCACTCTACCGCCATTTTCAACTCACATCAGGCTGCGTCTAGCCAGCTTGGACTCCTGTCCAGCTGGTTCGATAGGTGTGCACTATCTAGTTGAGCCTCCGATCTTCTTAGCTACTTTTTCGCATGCAACGCCCAGTGGAGGCCTCCGAAGGGTGTGCATCCCGCTCCTTAGGCATGTTGCATCCGTCGACACTTTCTCGGAGTGCGCCTCTGCGTCATTCTTGCATAATGCGTTCCAAAGAGCAAACCACTAGGTCAGGGAGAGATGTACTGCCAAATAAGAATGCGTCTTTTTCGTCTTGTTGACCATCCTATGTAGAGTGCGCTTCTCTTGTGCAGATGCTCCACCGCTGCCTTAGACTTCGTTTCTATACCCTCGCTTAATCCAAAGTCGTTTCCCAAATCCAAGATGCTGGGTTTGCTCCAGTTTGGCCCACCTTTCCACCCGCAGGGTTCAGGCGGACTTCCACTCATCGGGTTCTCTGGACTACGATCCTGCGCCCAGTAGTTAGGTTTACCGCAGCGGCCTTTGGACATTCTCCCCACTTATGATTAGCGAGTCCACAGCGCGTGCAGCCATCATTTTTGCGCTGTTAGTCGATCGTTTCCTGTGGAATTCCCTCGTGTGCTGATTTCCAATCGGTATGTACTCGTTTCGTGGGTGACAAGCTTGTTGTCGCATGTTTCCATTTTCCTTTCCCATCTCGTTTTGACAGGGACCAAGTCTTAGCCTTTGCTTTAGGTTGTCTACTTCAATCACTGCCCCCAAATTTTCTCTTTGGAATTGTCGTCTCGGAGCTACCTCCCTTAAATTGGAGTTGCTCTTTGAATTTCCCACGCTTGGTACCTACAGCCCGTAGCTGTTTTATCCATTCTGGGTCTGAGTTGGCTTCCTCGTATGACATTCAAAGAAGGATGGAGGGTGGTAGCTGGCTTTCTACCAGTTGTCTCCAGCTTTGCCCTTTCATTTCCCTTTTAATATTGAGCAATTCGAGCCTGGGGATGTAGGCTTCGATGTTATTCTGATAGGGTACTTTGGTCATAGCCATTAGTGCCTTTCGGGCTTTATTGAAAGGCGAGTGTCAGCATGAGATCTCAACTCGGAACTTTTCCCACAGTCTTAATTTGTCTCGTCTTTCTAGGCCGTTTAATCTGTCCATGGCATTTCTATACCATTCGGTGAAAGGTGCAAGCTCCATCCCTCTCCTCCTTCCTAAGGCGCATATGATACTGTCGTGATCCTCCTCCCAGTGGTAGGGACTTCTTCCAAAATAATCCTCACATGAGGTTAACTAGTTTTCCACCTTCTGGTGTTCCTGGTTTTCGAAGTATTGTGGCAGCTCTGCTGGCTTCCTACTTGCTCCAGCCACTGCCCATATCATCAAGGCTGCCTACTCTTCAGCCTCAAAGTGATTATTTCCTGGTTCGTCGAGTGGTCCTCGTCAGCCGGGAGGGCTACCACCCCTACCTGGAGGCCCACCGCCTCGGCCAGGGGGTCTACCGCCTCAGCAGAGAGGTCCACTGCCTCCGCCGGGAGGTCCACCGCCTCCACCTGGAGGTCCACCGCCATTTGGGTCCTTTTTAGGGGGCACAGGTGGTGGTGGTGGGGCATAAGCACTTTGGTGGTCTGCTTCGGTCTCATGGACTGTTCCGGCATAGGAAGCTCCTTTGTAGGGGCTTGGAGGAGGTAGAGGTAAGAAACTAACATTGCCTGGTTGGTTGGTGTGGCCTGTTGGGACTTTTCCGAATCGTCTTGCTAATGCCAGGGTTACCCCATTGGCAATTAGCTCACTCATATTTCCAGTCATATCTGCTATTTCGGCCCTGACATCAGTTTGAAAATCCTTCATTTGCTGTAACAAAGTGGCAGATTCCTTCTCCTGTCGTTTTACCGTATCTTTGACCGCCTTTCGGTGCTCGTTGGAATTGTTGACATACTCGGTCAACTTGTTGTTAAGGGCCGCTGTTAGCTCCTGATGGTCCTTTGTGGCATTCTTCTGGAACAAGTCGACGGCCTTTCTATCCATCCTCCATTGTTGTTGAAGGTCCTCAATCATTTGAGCCCAGGTATTGTCCCACTCCATAGCATCCACACTACGTTCCGCACCTTCCCTTTCCAACCTTACAGTTTTCCTAGACTGGGACTGTTGGGCCAAGCTTGTCCTGGTCATTTCTTCAGCTACCCTTAGGTGGTAACTTTCCAGTTCCGCTGCGACATTCCCTTGTAGCCCTTGGACTGTCCATTCCATCCTAGCCAGTTCATCTTCTATGAACCTTGCACCTTTGTCCATTCTCTCTTTTACGCCAACTAATTCATCAGCAAATGGTTTTCCCGCCTCTGTCAGCGCCATGTAAGCGACTTGCTGGTCGTTCTGGGTCTGGGTGATGCTTTGGTCCAACTGCGCCGTCACCCTTCCCACTAAGGTTGCAAAGTTTTTGAATCTTCGCTCTTCGGAGAATGGGCTTGATTGTGGTGGTCGTCCTCCTAAAAATGAACACAAACCGATTGGGTCTCATGGTAGGCTAGGTTGTCCTCCTCTGGGGAAAAGTCCTCCAACTGATTGAGGGTCCCAGCCACCAAATTGTATTGGGGACTCGACCCTTTCTCCCATGTCAGTGTCTGTCGGTTCACCACTCTCCGTGATTCGAGGTATGTCTGACATATTGTTCCTCGTTTAGTTGGCTTTGGTGTAGCTGTTTAATTTCCAAATGCCCAGGGTGCCAAGGATCCCTCATAGCCCCCTTCATCGTCACAGAGCATAGAAGGCGTACCGTGGTACGTTGTATCGCAGGTGGGTTCCTCATAAGGTTTCCAATCAGGATCGTTGAAGTAGTGGTAGAAGAAGTCAGGTTCTAACCACTCGTCAGGGTAGGTGAACCAAGATGGTTCGTCTTCGTTGAGTAAAGGGATTTCGGGTAAATCTGTTTCCTGGAGAACGAAATTGATTGTGTCAAGAAAAGGGGTGACGGAATGAAGTGTTCGTTCGAAAATGTAGGTCTCAGGTTATACTTTAAACTCCACTATTTGAGCTTGTGGTCTTATTGGTATCATTTAAAGAGCCTTGGTAACCAGAGGTTATCAATATAGTGTTAGGGGGTAGGTAACTGTAAAGTCAAGCGAGTATACACTAGGCCTTGTAATCTTCTGTCTCGGAGATAGTCAAGAAGGCTCATAAAGATAGAAGTAAAGTAGAACGAATATATTGATAAGATCACTTCTCCGGTCGCTGATGATAGACTTAAAAGCTAGGTAATTTTTTTTTTTTTTTGTTTTGACTCATTGATTATTTGTTTAGGGTACAAAAAAGGTATGGAGCACTAGCTATGACGACAAAAAACCCATATTCCTCCTCTCGCCACAGGAAAAAGCCAATCCTCCAAGCCCCTCTGGTATGGAGTCAACCACACATCTCGCCTCAAAGAAAAGAAACCCAAGCCCGGCTAGAAGGACGAACAAGGAAATCCGAACTAAGAAGAAAGCAGGAAGGGCCAGGAAAACCCGTTGAGAAATCCTAAAAAAACAAAAGACAGGTTAGTAGCAAGCCAGGTAGGCCCCGAAGGGCGAGTCCACTCATTCAAGCGAGAAGCGAGGCCCGAAGTGCGCTTAGATAGGGGGCCCCCCCCAGACTGACTCCAAGGAGACAGTGCTATACCATGGAAGGAAGGCGGAGACCAGCCGGCCGTGGGCGATAACTGGGGGGAGGGGAAGGAGTAGCAGTAGGGTGCCAGCCAATCCGACCGTAGGGAGAGGAGAGCCGTGGGGTAGACCCAAAGACCTTAAACATTGACTATTGGTATCGCGTTCGTGTCTGACTAGGCAGCCACTGAGGGAAACAAGAGAATTGAGAGATCGACTGTAGCCTGTTGGCTGTTCTCCCCTACTGTAACTGTAGTCTCGGCCATCTGACGATGGTGGTTAAGGGGTTGCCGACCTTGAGAAGGCTAAGGGAGGCCAACTCAGGAGGAGGAGAGGACTCCCCACTATGTGTGGGGGGAGGAGAAAGGGGGAAGGAGGATCATCAACAGCCGCCTAGGCAGAGCAAAGCAGGTCGTTTACCGTGTCTCTCATGTAGTCCCTTGTTCACTTAAAAGCTAGGGATTTCTTTTTTTTTGTTTAACTCATATATTCTTTGTTAAGGTACAAGAACCTGCATGGAGCGCTAGCTATAGTAAAAACAAAACCTTAATATCAAAAACAACAAAAGGCAACGAAATATCTCCCCGCTAGCGAATCCCTGCCTGTGAGTAATGCAACCCACTGTGCCCGCCACGGTGACTAATCACAAAAGGAAAGACAAGCCTCCTCCCACACAGAGAAAACATAAAACATGAAAAGTCAATTACAGTCAGGGAAGACAACAGAAAGAACCACTCCTTCAATCTGAAACAAGGTTGGTACCGGGCAAAGCCTGTCCCCCGCCCATGGTGGGGGGAAAGTTGGTTCTGGTATCAGAGAGGTATCGCGCCAGGCTCCGTAAGAGGTCCTTATCAGCCCATAGGGGAGCCTCGCCGGCCAAAGAATCCACTCCCGGGATATGGAGCAGTCACGAGGAGGCCTTAGAGGGACAGGAGACGATGGCATGTTGCATAGTCTCTGGCTCAAGGCCGTAGGCAAAGCAAGTGGTGGGTTTGTGTGGCTCGTTCCCGGGGGCGCATCAGCAAAAAAAGATGCTTGCATCCTGTGCGTCCTGTGCGTCAGACGCACAGGACGCACAGGACGCAAACTGTTACTCAGGACGCGACGCCGCGGCACCCTGGTGCCCGAACTCCCCGCTTTCTCGTTGCCGCCCCCTGCTCCCATCTGGATGTCGCTCCTGACGCCCACTACTCCCGGGCTGTCTGTGCCGCACCCCCTCATCATCCCAATCCCCCGGCACCTGAGCACATCACACTGTAACTACCTAACTCCTCCCGTTCTCCATCCTGATCCCAATTATTGAATCCTCCCCTCCCCTAACTCGGTTAACCGCACGCCTCACCATCTGGACTCGACGCCCCATCTCCTTGACAACTCTGGGCGGTTCTGGTATGTTCGTCCTCCTATCTGGACGTCTACATAGCACTCTTGGTTGATCCGGATATCATGGTATCTGGTTCCAAAATCCGGGCACCCCGTGAATATTTCGTCTGTGATCTGGACCATGCCCGGCCCCCATTTCGCTCTGGTGTCGTGTTCTCCACGCACACATCTGGATTGATACATTTTTCTCATAATTTCTACCATTGGGCCTGGTTCTGCTTTCTTCACCTTTGGCTCTTTTACAGTGCACAATTGCGTCGTGAACTTCAAGTTTCGTACAAGTAGCTACATGATGTCTATGGAGTTCAGCATCACCTCATCTCTCTGCAATTT
>LN891171.1:69696-90081 GCA_900010015.1 Tuber aestivum
TGGGGCGCCGGGCAGGAGGGAAGGGCGTGGTGTGTGGGAGGAGGATGGGAGGAAGGAGGATGGAACGAGGAGTGAGGACCCTTCTTTTATACCCCAGAGGGCCAGGGTTGAGGGGGGGGGGGGCATTCTTATCGCCCTTATTGCCCACGTGAGGCGAGGCTACGCAGGGCGGTTTTTTCTCTTAAACAATTCTATGGTGGAGGGGGGAGGGGCCTTCCTATCGCCCACGTCAGGCGACGTACCGGCGGGGTTTTTTTTGTTAAAAATGTATGGGGCGAGGGGAGGGTGCTTCTGATACCCCTCATAGGACTAGGGGATCTGGGCGTAGGAGTAGAAGCATGATGTCGCTGTGAGACGTACTATTAGATTAGCGCTCAATTGAATGTATATAGATCTCTTGACATGGTTCTACCAGGAATCGTGCGACGCCCGCTGTGTTTTTACTTATGTGTACATACAAATACGCGACATCCATCAAGAGCTGTTTGACGTCGCAGCGTTTAGCACTATAGTTCAACTAGCTACTCGCTAGCTACGACAAATAAAGTTCTTCAGAATAGCTCTCAATTGAATGTAGGTAGATCTCTTCACAAGGTTCTACGGGGGAATCATGCGATGCCCGCTGTGTTTTTACTAATGTGTACGTACAAATACGCAACATCCATCAAGAGCTGTTTCACGTCGCAGCGTTTAGCACTATAGTTCAACTAGCTATTCGCTAGCTACGACAAATAGAGTTCTTCAGAATAGCTCTCAATTGAATGTATATAAATCTCTTAACAATGATTCTACGGGGGGTCGTGCGACGCCCCGCCATGTTTCTTGCTTATGTGTACAGACATACAATACGCGACGTCCATCAGGAGCTGTTTGACGTCGCACCGTTAATCCCTACAGCTCAACGAGCTGCTCACTAGCTACAATGAATGAAGTTCTTCAGAATAGCTGACAATTGAATGTATATAGATCTCTTAACACTGATTCACCTGGGGATTGTGCGACGCCCCCGCTGTCATTTTTGCATGATTACAAAATAAGCTATTAAGCCGCAACACAAGTCGCAAAGCCATGAAACGAACGAAATACTGTGATGAAAACCTAACCCACTCTTACCCAGCAGCTCGGGACACCAAATCGCACCTACTATGCGTCCAACCGACAAAGCCTAAGTGAACTGACGGAAATGTTGACATAGGAAACACACTGGCAGGACGAAACACTGACAATTCACTGTAACTGCTCAAACATATACCCGAAAAGTCAGCTAACGTGGTATTCATCTAGGATCACGCTGCGGGTAAACGCAACGTTAATGTTGGCTGTTTTCTAACTTTTACTTGTCGTCATCCGACTCATCATCACCGTGTACCGATCCGCAGCGCGATCTCTTCCGCCTGTCTGCCGACATGTTTGCTGGATCATAATCAGCACCGCACTTCCGCACCTCGGAACTCCCTGGGCGAGTGGGGAACACACCAGCACCCCAATGCTCGACTGTATCTTCCCCGAGATACTTGTGTGCCCGCAATGGTGGGCTGTCAGGCCTTATGTCGTTGGACTTCCGGTAGGAATAGACTAGGAGATCTAGAGGGTCATCCTGCATGGGGTTCGAGAGAAGTCATGCTCTGACGGCCTCGTTATTGTCGATAAAAACAAAGTCGAGCTCGTTTAGAGGACTCTCGGGAGACGTTCAGAGCATCTGATGTCCGTCACAAGTGGCGCCCAGTATGTACCTGACCCTGGATACAGGTAGGCATCTCAGGATCATAGCACACACCCCCTGGAAGTCATATGTATCCAACGCTGCAAACTCTACGCCTGTGATATATGGTGGACGCCAATGAAGCGAGTGGTAGTTGTGGTGTGCATGTGCTAATATTTTTTGGGCGCCGTGCTGCCTGAGGCCCCTGATGGACGGCTCGACCCAGACGATATGCACCGCCCGAGGGCGCCCAAGTAGTGCATTCCAATCTATATTTTCCTAGTATGCCTGAGTCATAATACCGGCACTGGGAGTTTTTATAAGCACTAACTTGTTAGCACAGAAAGGGATCGAGGACCGTTGTCAATGGTAGTACCTCTACCTCCTGATGCTGGATGTTGGAGTACATTGTGTAGTTCGCTTTGGCACCCGAACTACCTTTTTAACTTGGGTCTGAGTCAGGTTCTGCGATTCTGGGGACACCGGAACAGCATTGCCAACTGGAGTCGGATTCCGGGATGCCGGGGGCAGCGGAGCTGTTTTGCTAACTGGAGTTTGAGAAAGATTCTGGGTTCCCTCGGACGCCGGAACTGCTTTGCTAACGAGAGATTGAGACAGATTCTGTGATTCTGGGGGTACTGGAAAACCTTTTTAACTGGACTCTGTGGCAGAATCTGAGATTCCGATTCTGCCGGAACACCTGCGGGCGCCAGGACGTGAAACAGGATTTTGCCCGCCTTGACAGGTTGGCCCACAAAGGGTCCTGGCAGAGTAGGGTCCCAGTGGGCTGGGGCCCTCGGTGGAAGCAAGATTGCGTCCACGATCAACCTCCTGGACACAGTTACGCAGGCGCCCACAGCCCCGTGACATGGAGGACTCCTGAGAAGTGTGGTTTCGTACTTCTTACCAGCGTCCTTAACCAGTTGGACAACGGCTTCATCGATCTCCTGAATCCTGGGTAAGTCGTTTGCCGCTTGTGCAGAGACCAGGGAATCACAGGCGGGGGGCGATCTCCTCATCCCCTTCAAAATCTGGCTGAAATCATTATTTGGGAAACTATCGATATTGACAAAGTTCCTTGCTAGCAACTGGTTTTTGACGGTTGATCGCCACGCCATACATAGCGTCTTCCCCAGCATGCTATCCGGGAAGCCAAGAGACGTCTTATACTCGCTGATTTTTTGACTAACAGGGCGCTGAGCGTTAACCTCTCCAGCAAGGGAATTCACAGGAAGCACGTAGGATTGACCAGCGGGACTCGGATGTTTCTTCTCTCCCTTACCGAAGTTGGGCCTGTGGATGTACTGGAAGTTAATGGGGGCCCGCGCCATGTCGTCTTGCTTTATTCTAATGGGTGGAATCGCTGGAGGTTTTGTGTGTTGTGGGCATTCGGAATAAGTGTAAATAGTTGGTAGTACGGCATCATTCCCGGGTGGGCAGTTCATTTTATTAATCAGAAATCACGACAGTCAACATGAAAAGGAGCTTGTTTTTCAACAATTTGGGAATTATATGCCCATGTTAGGGACGTTCTGGCTGGCATGGGATGAAAGTTGGATAATCAAACTATGCGATAGGTATTTATAATCAAGAGTATAAACTCAGAGGTCTACTGCTAGTGCTAATGAAACTCAGTCGCTAGAAAGAACATGCACTTGCTCCTACCTGATGTCGCCATTCAGCGCGCTAGACCGGAACCTGTACTAGCGGTATTTCCTGAAGTGACAAGCACCTAAACTTCCCTCTGCCAGCATGCCTACGAGTAAACACCACGTCACGTGTCTCTGGACCTATTCAAAATTCACCTCAATTGCTGGCTTCCCAATCACCATGTCTATCAAGTCCTCTTTTTGTCGCCGCAGGTACGCTCACACAGGCCCTTTTGAAAAACACCTCCAAATGGCGCATGCAAATATAGACGTCATTCTCGTGTTTACTGTGCGGCACATTGCCCCCACAGATCATACTCACGTTGCCAGTGGCGAAGCAGACATACCTAACCAAGACGACGCGAACGGCGAGAAAGAACAGCTCGATTCAGACTATGAATGTGAAGTGAGCGGCGGCGGATCTGATGCTGGTAGATTAAATGTTGCGTGTGAGTCCAATACGAAACCACTCGATGTTGATAGGATTTCTTCGTCAACTACTCGACGAGCGGATTATCCAGGCGCTGGGCAATCAATTGGGGACATGAAGGGATTTGAAGAAGAACTCGATACTCTGTCCGAGGACCCATGGGCCCCATTCTCTACGCCACATGAGTTCAAACTTGCGTCCTGGTTTATTCGGTCTAAAGTCCCAAAGTCAGGAATCAACGAGTACTTTTCAACGGGTCTCGGCACATCTGCCTCAGCAGGCTTTAGCTCGATGTATACATTAGAGGCCCGCCTTCGGCAATTAGATCCATACGGTCCTTATCTGCAATGGTTCGAAGGCCAAGTTGATGATGGCACGAGAAGATTGCCCTTTTTCTATGGCAACGTCCAGGACTGTGTCAGATATCTTCTGCGCCAGCTCACATATTCCAAAGATCTCGTATACGCACCGCGGCGTGAATATGATGCCAACGGTCAGAGGGTATACGCTGAATTGCATAAAGCGGACTGGTGGTGGGACATCCAAGTACAGTTCCACATTGTTACCCAACTACTGTTGGCGGGAGCTCAAGCTAACAGATCTCAGGACGCCCTTCCGCGTGGCGCCACAGTTGTCCCCATTATTGGAATGTAGGATCAGACGCATCTCAGCAACTTCTCTAGTGACCAGAAGGCATGGCCGGTATATATCACGGTTGGGAATCTGCCATCGACCACGCGCAACCGACCTGGATCAATGGCAGTTCTCCTTCTCGCTCTCTTGCCTGTGCCCCCAAAACTGTCAAACTCCGCTTCCACAAACGAACTCCAGTGACAAATCAATGCGGATACGCTACGAGGTGTATTCCAGCTAATATTTGAGCCCTTGCAAGATGCAGCACAAGCCGGCGTCCCGGTCGACTGCGCAGAGGGCACAGTCCGGAGGTGCTTCCCTATATTGGTGGCTTGGACGGCGGATCATATGGAAAATGTCGCCCTACATGGAGTAAAATCCAATGCCTGTCCGATGTGCGAGGTGCCTCCGGACAGGTTAGGATCCTTGATACAAAACGGGTATCCTGCGAGGGATTACGCAACATACGAACAACTACAACCAGGAAGCCTGGATCATGAAACAGACTCCGTGGCTGACAACATCAATAGCACCTTTGAGGGTCTTGGCATCAAGATGGGAGGAAACGTCTTTCATGGGCTTCCACGTGTTTTGGCGCCTGATCTATACAAACCAGATTTGCTCCACACAGTTTACCTCGGACTATTTAAGTACATGATGGACTGGGTTCAATCATTTCTCAAGAAACAGGCACGAAGTCAAGCTTTCAACGACGCCTGGAAGGCTTTACTACCGTATCCGGGATTCTTTGTTCTGAAAAAACCATACCGCGAGGTTACGCAATGGCAAGGAAAGGAGATGAGGAACCTGGGTCGCTGTCTTCTGGGAGTGCTTGCCGTGGCCCTGAGACAACACGACAGTACACAAGTAGGGCCCTTCAAACGCGCCCTAGCGTGCATTAGATATTTACTGGATTTCAGTTTAATGGCACGATACCGAAGCCATACACAGGAGACTTTAGATTATATGCAAATTTATCTCAACCAGTTCCATGCGACGAAGGATGTTTTCCTCGAGTTTCGGATATCAAAAGGCATCTGAGCAAAAGTTCAGGAGCAACGGAGAGAACAACGCAGAGCAGCCGTAGCTCAATCACCAGCCCGCACGAAATCCAAGCGGCTCCAGACACGAGTGCAGCAACGTGAGATTGAAGACGACCAGCGTTTGGACTTGATCCATATGGAAAGTAATTTCCATTTTATCAAGATGCATCTACTTGCTCACTTTTGCGATCATTTAACCTGGTTTGGCAACATTCCAGTGTATTCTACCGACTTTGGGGAGCTGGCCCATAAGGAACAGATTAAAGACGGATGGCGAGGCTCGAATAAAAATGATGCTGCGCGGCAGATACTCCACAGCTATGGCCGACAACACTCGATCCGAATGCGGCTTCTGAACTTAGATTTCCTACGACGTCGCAGGGCCCACATCCCGGCTGACATTGGTAAACTATTGGACCTGGCGAGCCCACTATCTGTACCAGAGACCCGCCGTAGGGTCCTGAGAGGACATTGTGCTGATGTTTCTGATGCTTCAGATTTTTGCAACGTCTTGGGTATCTCGATTGAGAACCTCTGTGGGGAATTGATTCGATATAGCCGTCAAGGCCTGCCCCTTGACTGCCGGCTTCCGGAAGATCCTGCGGTACTCTGGTATCTTCCTGTCAAGCTCCTAACACAACTTGTAATTCCTGTTCTGGCATTTCAGGAAACAGATGTTTACAACATACACCGGGCGTGATCCACAGGAGACGAGCCATTCCGGAAACAGGGAAGCCGCAATGATTGGGTTTGGGTACGGACTGGTGGGGAGGAGATGTATGGTGCGCTAAGAGGACGCCTGCCAGGGAAACTTGTAGCGCTCTTCAAACTCCAAGACTGCACATGGGGCGATAGGGTTTACAGACTCGCGTGTGTCCAACTGCTGAGCGTAGTTAACTCAGGACGCCCATCCGAGTCTCATGATATCATCACCGTACAGCTGAAGCAGGGTGCCCGAAGATTTACCATAGTACGTATTGGCACCATTACCGGCTTGGCACACTTGATACAGGATGCAGAACAGCGCTGGCTTGTTAATAGTCGGATCCATTTATGGACATTCAACGAAATATATCGAATGATTTGGCAAATCGCTCAGCCAGTATTCGATCCCACGGGAAGCATGATGCGGCGCAGGGCCAAAACCGGTCTTTGCATCCTGTTCTCATAGTATGGGCGTGGGGCTGGGACACCTACGAATTGATGGCATTCAACATATAGGACTTAGGCGCTTAAGGCAAGAGAAGGGCGAGAATGAGGGCTATGGCGTAGATATCACATAACGGGAAGCTCTTGAAGTTGTAACCCTCCATAGATAGCATAATGTAGATAGATTCGGAAGTCATAATATAGAAATAAACTTGATCGAGATATGACATTCACAGTGGGAATGGGGTGGCGTTAAATGGAAGCCTACATGAGATACAGAGTCCTGAAATCGGTAGGACCCAATTCTGAAAGTAGAAGTGCGGCGTCAGGAGTTCCCAGTGAGGTGCAGGTTCCAGGGGGAGATGTGGACCCAGTCCAGACACCAGAGGATGGGACGATGTGAACCAGACGGGGGGACGCCGGGTATCAAAACACCGTATCGATGCCCTGAGAAGAGCAGATACGCCGAATGCATTACACCAGGATGGAGAAAGAAGGTGTGGATACGCGCGTCTGGAATAGAATGAAATGTGGGAGGTGAGTGGGGACGGCGTCAGGATGGCCGGACGTGGGACCCGTCGCAGATGACAGGATAAACCGGGGGTTGAAATGGAGGACGCAGCGGATGCGGCCGGCCGTTGCAACGCAAGACCAGACACACAGGACGCAGGGGACGCAGGGGAAAAACACCGGGCGTCCGGACGCGGCGCCTGCGTGTCTGATGCAGGATTTATTTTCGCTGATGTGTGGGCAGCTAGATAGCTCTTTCCAGCTCTCATTTGATGTATTCTTCCAGCCTGAAAGCGGTCCAGTCCCATAAAGGGGTGCGGGGCTTCTGGCTGAGGATAGGGATAGTATAGAGGGGGGGGGGCCTGCAGCCCCAAGTCCTGAAAAAGGAGGGACTGAGTAGCAGCTTTCAGGAGGGAGTACTTCTGAGAGGAGGAGAGATTTTTGTTTGTCCTGGGGACCAGGTGCCTATTCAGGCCCAGAAGAGTTCCCTTGGTGGCGATTCAAGCGATGGAGTGAGCTATGCCATCAATAGGCAGGTGGTACCTTACGGCGGGAGAGGGTCTGGGGGTCTTCCAGAGCCGGGGGTAGGCGTTCCCCTTCAGTCCAATGGACAGGGCCCGGTTGGAGTCCGGGGCCCTTATTACTGATGCGGAGGGAAAGGATGAGGGGAGCCTGGCCGTGGCCGGGTTTATCTCAGGTGGGGATCAGGCCATCCTCAAGGCCGCCATTCGGGGCTTATGGGAAAGAAGGACTACCAGAGGGGCAATGCTGGCCTCGCAAGGGAGGATCAAGGTAGGGGTAGAGTGGAAGCAGTTAGTTACCCATCGGAGGACCCAATTCCAGAAGACCTCCATCGTGGAGAGTGCAGAAGCGTTCGGTACCAGAAGGTCAGTCCCGTAGGAGAGGATGGGGAGGATGAGCCCCACAGCGAGCCTCTGGTCGAGATAGGGAGGCAGGCCTTTACCGGGGGGACAGAGTTGTCTTACTATAGCAAAAGCCCCCAGGGCAAGCCCCAAATATTTTGCGAAGTGAGCAGAGGTCCTCAGGCTAGGGGTAAACAAGTAGCCGAGGCAGCGAACTAGCCCGGCGGGGTGGAAGAGGGTACCATCCAGGGTGACTGGGGTGTAGCAATGAGCCCCATGGTCCCTTGAGGTCCTCCAGTGTGACAGTTTGGTCTTGGGCACAGAGAAGGACATGCCTATGGCACCAGCCCTTCTTTTCAACGCCAAAAAGTAGTACTACAGGTGCTGGACATTGTGCCTGTAAGAGGGAGAGGCCACCATGACAGTAACATCATCAACATAGGAAAACATAATGCCCTTGGGAATATTCAGATGAAGAGGAGACACATAGATGATGAAAAGGAGAGGATAAATAGGAGACCCTTGTGGCGCGCCCAGCTGCACTGGAGAGAACACATTAGGAGACCCTTGAAAGAGAAGACGACAATGTCTATTAGAAAGGAAAGACTGGACCTAGGCACAGATGTATGGAGGCAGCTCCCTGGATTCATGAAAGTAGGCAGCAGTGTGTTGAATTGTGGTTGTCAAACCCCCCTTTAATGTCAAGGAAGAGCAACAAGGCTTTAAGCCCTAGCCTCGGGAGGCATCAGATCTCATGAGTGAGGGCGGCACAGGCGTCGTAGGTACTGAGACCGGGGAGTGAGCCGCACTGGTTTGGGTTGATTAGGCCACGTGAGGGGGCAACTAGGGACAGGCGAGAGGCGACAATCCTCTCCAGGATTTTTGAAACTGTCTGGAGGAGGACGATGATGCGAATGGAGGTGGGGGAGGAATAGTCTGGTTTTTCTGGCTTCCAGAGGACAACTGCATTGGCCTTTTTGAAGGAGGGATGGTGGAAGCTGAAAGCTAGCAAGGGCGAGAGGAGGTTGGCAAGGAGGGAGGGGTTTGTTGCATGGACCTTCTTTCAGACCCCGTAGGGGATCTGGTCCAGGCCTGGGGCTGACAAGTTTGATGACTTAGACAGGGCCCTTTGCACCTCCTCGGGGGTGAGAGGGGGTGAGTTGCGGAAGGGCCTGAGGATAGATGGGGTGGGAGTAGGAGTCCTGTGGGGGAAGAAGTGATTCAGGAGCGCTGAGTTGATCTGTTCGGGAGAGGAGAGGCCAGGAAAGGAGGGGAAGCAGTCGGGGCCTTTGCAGTGGCGAGCCTTTTGGCCGTCCAGACCCAGCAGGGGTCAACCTTGGGTAGGAAGCTTTTCGAATGCTCGGCCTTTGCCTTCTTGATGGCCTTGAAGTAGAGGGAGCGGGCCTCGCAGGCCTTAGCATTGAGTGTGCGTGAGGGGGAGGAGCGGGACCTCCTGGCAGGGGCATTAAAAGCACGGCACAGCGAGGTCAGATGGGGGGACCACCAAGGCTTGGACCTAAGTGAGGGGCGTTTTAGTGGGGCAGGGGCCAGGAGTAGGGCTGAAAGGGCACCAAGGTGACGATCGAACCACGAGCTGACAGCGGAAGCTGTAGGGAGGAAAGGTGGTGGTGGAACGTCGCCTCTTCGCAGGGTCTCAAGTACTGGTGCCCAGTCCACCTTGTCCCAGTCCGGACTCGGAGGGGCCTTGTGCATCAGAGGCGAGGAAAGTTTAATAAGGATGGGGACATGGTCAGAGGTGGTAGAGGGGAGATCAGCCGACCAGGAATCATAGAAAGGAGCCAAAAACCTATTGGCAAAAGCCAAGTCGAGTACACCGGGCCTAGTGGCCAAGTTGAAGGGGAACCTGGTGTGGATGCCAGGGGTGTTGAGCAGGCTGTAGCCACCCTCAGAGGCGGCCTTGAAGTAGGCGGAGGACACCAGCAGTTCCTGGTCTGAAAACTGGTGCACAGCGTCAGAAAGGGGGTGGTGCAGGTTGAAGTCACCAAGGGTAAGGGAGGGAAAATCATGAAGGGGAAAAGCATCTGCCAGTGACACTGTCCAATGGTGAGAGGATACAAAATTAATGGAATACAAATTGTAAATCCGAAAAACAGGAAGAGACGACGAGAACAAGCCCTTAGGCGAGTGTACTTAAAAGCTAGGGAGACACCTTGATATTTATAGTCCACATCTGGGTGGTCGTGGCCTACATCCAATCCCTTGCTGACTATGTACCTGCCATACTAATGATTCAGTATCTGTGGAGTAGGGACTCCGTTTGACCCTGATAATTAACTTCCCCGCTCTCTTCCTGAGTAGAGTGATCAGCTCTGTCAAAAGACTTATGAATGACTCTTCTATGTGTATAGCTTAGAGTACATGACGAAGATAACTAACACGAGCAGGGAGTAGTTATTAACCAATCGTAACTAGATCTTCCCGATGACTCTAGTTTACGCGAGCTGAAGGGGCATGCATATTACTTCTTGTAATAGCGTATAGACTTGCAGAGGTTGTAGCTCTATAACTAACCGACCAATCTGAACCAACTAAGTCTTATCTTATAGAGTGGAGCTCCATCTATGTTATCCAGTGAAAACCGCTCGGTTGCATGCCTCATATCTCCACTGAATGTGCTGCATAGATGTCTTATCGTTCCGTACGATACTATGATACCGTCACGATAACTACGGCGGGGCCCGAAGTTGAATACGTGACCATATGCATTTAGTTATGTGCCGCACCGATTACACTTCTATATGTAACAGGAGCATATAAAAGGCTACATCACGACTTGGCCAGACCTGACAAGCCTGAGTGAGGCCCAGCCGGACTAGGTGACTTCTTTCACCCGCTTGCTTCCCCCCGTGGGTGGCCACATCAATGAGCTTGAGGCCAGGTCCCACCCAGACAGCGTTGTGCAACTCGTTCGTCTGATAAAGATCGTGGTCAAGAACACGACCAAGAAACTTCAGATAAGAAAGGAGCACCGCAACGGAGGGATGATGGTGGTGGCGACGTCATTCGACGTATTCGTAAGTATTATGTGCTATGTGTCTTGAACTATCACAGTACTAACAAATATTCTTATTGGCCAAATCCAACTGGTCCTCTCCTTACTGCCGACGGGTGCTAAAGATCCACATCATTCGCCAAACAGGTGCACCCCCTGGCGAGCATCCATTCTTGGACCTCTCATGGCACTCTCCTGACAATAATCAGGGAGTGGCATGGCGGGTCCTAGAATCTCTGACCATAATGGAAGTGCTGCGGATGATCAAGGCGCAATGTGTGGAAAAGGAGGTTGGGTACCCCAGGTACCTGATTGGTGCGAGAGGTCAGGGCGCCCGGTCAGTGCCCCTGAAACCCCACAACCCTCTCTCTCTCTCCGACCTCATCTTCTTGCATGGAGATGAGGACATCCGTGTTTGGTTCCTTGCGAACCAGCAGGATGGCAACGAACCCCTTGACCTCATGGTTATGGAGTCACATCAGGGGGAGAGAGAGGAGGAGGGCAATGAGATGCCTGAGCCAGCTGGTAGCTGATATTCCTTTTTTGACAGAAATGTTAGGGATCGCTATCTACTGGCTCAAGGTACCTGGGGGGCCATACAAGAGGAGAAGGCTGATAGCGAAGATCAGAGGCTGGAGGACAAGGACAAGGACGAGGATATGATGCCACCAGGCATAATAGATGCAGTTGTTATCTTGTACTGGACTGGGGTATGATTTGAAAGTTGACCTACTTGCAGGTATGAACGTTATGCCTAATTACAAACCCAGGATGAAGAAAGCGATGCTAGCCAATCTCGGAGGGCAGCACCCTCTGGGAGCTAGTTTTCCCCCTCATCAGGTGCGAAGTCAGGCGGCCCTTCTATAGTGAAAATTCTGCCACTGAACAAGGATGCCGCTCCCCGCCATGAACCTGCATCCCAGCACCATCACCCCACCCCAATGCCAGAACCAACCCCTCCTATGCCAGAACCTGTATCCTGGTACCGTGGCGTCCCCCAAATAGGAGAACCAACATCTCCGCCACTGGAACCAGTGTCCCAGGGCCATCACCCCCCCGGCTGCAAGAGCAAACCCCTCCCTCTCCAGAACCCATGTTCCAGCACCGTAATATCTCCCCAGTACCAGAAACAACACCTCCACCACTGGAACCTGTGTCCTGGGGCCAACGCCCCCTCCGGCCGCAAGAACAAAACCCTCCCCCCCCAGAATCTGTGTCCTGCCAGCATCGCATCTCCCAGCGCCAAGAACCAACGCCTGCCTCTCCGGAACCTGTGTCCCAGGGCCTTGCTCCCCCCGCCGCAAGAACCAACCCCTACCCTGCCAGAACCTGTATCCTGCCAGCATCGCCTCTTCTAGCACCGAGAATGAACGCTTGCCCCCCCCGAACCAACCATGGCAGAGAAAATGAAGGCAGTCAACGACATGCTAAAAGAGAACCCATGGATGTCAGAGTTCATCCAGGGCCCAAGATCAGCTCCTCACTCTAAGAGTTGACGCTCTAGCCAGTTCAGATCTGCACGGCCCAGTAGTCCTGGACATGATGGTACAATTGACACCTCATCCGCCGAGCCACCTGAGAGAGAGGTTCACAATTTACGTGAACCTGTATCGACAACTGCAGTGCCTGACACTTTTGTTCTGACTCCCCTAGCCCCTCCAGCTCCTGAAACCCTCCACCTGTCTCCTCATCCCTCCCGGGCCGCTCAAAGCATGGCCAGCCAACCCCTCCCCATGACCCCCAATATGCCTTGGACTGCTACGTGTCCTGGCTCCCGAGCTGCTCCAAATTCTGGGTGGAAAAGCCAAGAGAGTAGCACCAGTGTAGAGAAAGCAGGTCATCCGGAAAACGCTGTCGTGGCTGGCCCTGATGGGCAGCATCAGACCTTCTCTAGCCTGACCCGCCCTCCACATCACCGCTCGGCACCTCGCACTGCCACCGAATAATCATTATCTCGTGCCAGGTTTTTTTCTTTCCTTTGCTATTTGTTCGCTAGCTTTCAATTTCTTCTTGTTTTGTCCTTGTCTTTACTCCATTCTTGGGTTCGTTTTCCATCTGTATTGTTTTCTCTCTCTCTTAGGCGTCTAGTTCTTTGGTTCCTTTTTCAAGGGTTTCTCTTACCCCTTTGGGCGTCTTGATCTTCTATTATCTTTTCCGGGATGTCTCATCCACGCTTTAGCATCCTGTGACTGTATTTTTTTTTCATTGTTAGGTTTTTCTATCTTAATTGGGCACTATATACTGGATTTCTTCTTTTGCCACCACTTGGGGTCTTTCATTCTTAGACTTTCCTTCCCCAGTTGTCCGTTGTCCACTGGTTGTCTGTCACTTGGCATTTGGAACCCCCATTGCTTCAACATCTTTTACTCTACCACCTTTTTGTTGCATGATTCAGCATGCTGGATGGACTTGTATTCTTAGAAATCTCTTCTCCCAAGGGGGGCTGCCTGGGTTTTCAATCCCCTTGCTTCAATATCTGGTATTCTCCAAGTTACCCTCTGTGCCAGTACTCGAGTACACCCCAAACCACGCCCCCACTCGGTAGGTGACTCCTGCATTCCCAATCCCTATGTAGCAGGCCCGCTTTAGGCGTCTCAGCAATTTTGCAGCTATTGTTGACTCCCTGTTAAGAATCCTACCGAGTAGGACCTAGCGACAAGTAACGATACTTCTCGGTGAGGTGATAGTTCTCAGGTCCGTGCCTACGCGATCCCGATAGTCCAGTCCTATGACTACTATTGTTTTCGCACCTATCTCCTTATTCTTCTTCTGAGTCCTGCCTTAGGACTCAATCTCCTCTGGTGAGAGGAAAGACAATTCTTGGCTTTCTTAAGATAAATCTTAAAGAGCGTGAAGGTAGGTTTTATTGATAATAATTTAAAGGTAGGAAATAAACAAGAAGAACCTGTGAAGAGCTAATACTAGAGGTCCTAGTGAGCCTTTATATAGTAGCTCTTCACCTAGCATGACTCATACTAATGCGTCACGCGAACCTGGTGACTCATAACTATAAGTCACACGAAATCCATCAGCCGACTCCTATGAGTCGCTGGGCGACAAGCCTAAAACCAATCAAATATAATAACCAGTTCAAGTGCGCGACTCGCGTCACCTGAGTAAAACCCATCACTCGTAAGTATGAATCATGTACGAAACTCATAACATCATGTGACTCACAACTGTGAGTCATGAACAGGTAAACATAATAACCCATGGCGCAGTAATGTGCGTCATGTGAAATCCCAACATACCTAAAGTTTGGAAATCCGAGCTATGTGAAATCTGCCTTGCTTAGTCACAGTTTGTGATATTAGCTCCCCTCTCTGTCAGCCTGAGTCCCATCGGGCTTATATCAACCTTTCCTGCAACCCCCATGCCCTGTCCGCGGCTAGTCCCTACTTGGTTTGTTTGTGCAGCCAAGTGCTGACTTTCCGTACTCTCGTCAGGGCTCTTTCCACCTCCTTCTCTTCTCTCCTCCAGTCGTTCTGGAGTGCCTTTCTTATCCTCGTTTCCTCCCCCAGCTCGCTCAGGAGCTGTTCTATCTTTTCCGCCTGCCCTTCTAGCAATTTTTTCATCTCTTCTGCTTCTGCCAACAATTTCATTACCATTGTCTCCGTCTCCTCCTTTTCCATCTGTTTCTCCCAGGATACGTGCCTCACTTTCCTGGGTTTTGCCCATTTCTGCTTTTTCGTCCCCCTCCTCCTTGACTCCGTCCTCGCAGTCGGTTGTATATATTGGACCAGAGCCACAGGCTCTGGTGTGGGGAATCTCGTTGGTAATCCCCGAGGTGAAGTCTTGGGTGGCCATTGGTTCATTTCCCGTGGCCAGTATCCTGATCCTTCCTGGTCTGTCTGGTGCACTTGGCACTCATCATCGTAGCAACCTGTCCATGACAGGTACGGGTGTTCCCTTTCAGGGGTTGTGGTCTTCTTCAGGCGGAGGTCTACCAGGTTGGTCCAGTCTTCGTTGCTCAGCTCCTCCTTGATTGGAGCTGGCTGTGCGGTAGGGGTCCGGTATCCCAGACTCGTTAGTGTAATGTGTTTGAATGCATCGCGTCCGGGTAAGGGTTGTAGGGTTGACGGCATCGTTATCGCACCTCTTCCCTTGGGATATTCCTAATGGTAGGAGTCTGTGTGGTATAGCGTGGGCGTTACACGCCCGGAATCAGGTATGTCTTCAACTGTTGGTTGTTGGTTTGCGGGGTTATTTTTGGTGGAATTGGTCGACTGCATTTTGCCCGTGATTGAAGTTCTCGGCTGGGTACCAAGTCTTGTCGTGTTCTGGCGAGTATCCAGTCCACTTTGCTCTCTACTGCAAGCAACCGTAGTGTAATCAAGAGTCAATGATTTCTTCGAGTTCGTATTCTGATTCACCCTGTATTTCGATAGGTGGTAGGGGAAGTTTTTCTTGATATGGTAGAGGATTGTTTTGATAGGGTTCGAGGAGGCTGATGTGGAAGGTATTGTGTATTTTCATTGACGGTGGAAGGTCGAGCTTATAGGCGCGACTTCCTATTTTTGCCAATATTCTGAATGGTCCTATTTTCCTGCAATCCAGTTGTTTTGTTGGTCGCGTGGTTCTGATGTTGCGTGGTAGTAACCAAACCATATCTCCTGATTTTAGGTTTGGATCGGGTTTTCTGTGGCGATCGTAGTCTGCTTTCTGTCGTAATTGTGCTATGACCATTTCGGTTCGTAATATGTCATGTAGTTGACTCATATCCTTTTTATCCATTATCTTTCCTTGGAGCATATGACCTATGGTTTCGTATTCTGGATGTGTGCCATAATTTGCCAAGAAAGAAGTCGTCTTGATTGTCTCTTGTTTTCCATTGTTGGAGGCGAACTCAGCTAGTGGTAGCCAGTTGTATCAATCGTATTGTTGGTAGTTGACGTATGCGCGGAGATATTGTTCCAATATGCCGTTAATTCTTTCTGTTTGCCCATCCGTCTGGGGGTGGAAGGCTGTGCTCATTCGTCGTTCGATTCCTAATTTTTCCGTTGTTTCCTTCCATACTTCAGAAGTAAATAGTGATCCCCTATCGCTGATAATGTCTTTGGGTAATCCGTGTAGGCGGTATATTTTCTTTAGGGATATGGTTGCAAACTGCCCGGCCGTCATATCCATTTTGCGCGGTATGAATTGACTCATTTTGGTGAGGCGATCTACTACCACTAGTATGGCATCATGATCATTTGACTTGGGTAGTTCGGTTAAAAAGTCCAATGATATAGACTTCCATGGTTTTTCCGGGGCCTCATTTGATTTGAGTAATCCGTAAGGTGCATGTCGTACCACTTTGGTTCTTTGGTACATGTCGCAATTCTTGACATATTGTTTGATATCTTCTCTTATCTTGGGCCAGTAATATCTTCTGTTGATGAATTCGGTAGTTTTGACGGTTCCTCCATGCCCGGCGTAGGGAGGGTCGTGATGGTGTCGTATGATTTCTGTGCATAATTCTTCCTTGTTTGGTATCCAGATTTTCCCCTCGTACCATAGGTAGTCGTCTTCCCATTGGCACAACCCTAACCCTACTCCCTTGGTTTCCTTGATTCCTTCTGCTAGTTTTTCCTTAATGGCCTGGATTTCGGGGTCTTGCGAACTTTCTCTGCTGATATCTTCTTCCAATATTGTTCGTGTGTTGATTTCATTCAGAGACTCGTATCCACTGTCTTCCTCTTCTGATTGGAAATATTTTTCTTTTGGTAACAGTATTTGTCGTTTCTGTTTAACTCTCCCATCTTCTGCATCTTTTGGTTTGTCCGCTGATCATCTCGTCAAGGTGTCTGGCTTTCCTCCTTCTTTTCCAGGGCGGTATTCGATCTTGAAGTTGTAGGTGCTGAGTTTCTCCATCCAACTTATTTGTCGTCCATTCAGCTCCTTCGTTGTCATGAAGGATACCAAGTTCTTGTGGTCCATGAGTATTTTGACCGGTGCCTGATTGTTTTGCATGTATCTTCTCCATTCCTGCAGTGCTTGAACTATCGCTAATAGTTCTTTGTCGTGGACGTCGTAGTTGCATTCTGCTGGGGTCATTGTTATGGATCGGAAAGCCACTGGTCTCCATTTGCCGTCCTCGCATTTTTGGCAGAGTATGCCAGAGCATACGTATTTTGAAGCGTCTGTTTCGATCATTGTTTCCTTTGTTGGGTCGAAATGCACCAGTATCGGTCCTTTGGTTATCTTGGTCCTTAGTTCGTTGAACACTTCTCTTTCTTTAGTGCCCCATTCCCATTTGATATCCTTTTTCATTAGGTTGTATAATGGTTTAGCTGTTCCGCTAAAACCTTCTATGAACCTTCAATAGAAGTTGCAGAATCCCATGAAGCATTGGATATCCGTTTTGTTCTTTGGGTATTCCCATTCCTATATGGCTTTGGTTTTAACTGGGTCCATCTGTACTCCTTCTCCATTGATGATGAATCCTAGATATTTGGTTTCCTTTTTGTGGAATTCGCATTTGCTGGGTTTGCACCTCATTCCTGATTCTTTGATATTGGCCATTATGTTGCTGACGTCCTTTCGGTATTGTTCCATATCTTTGGAGTATATTAGTACATTGTCCAAGTAGACGATGCAACATATATCCAGGTACTTGTAGAGTACTTTGTTGATCCATCATTGGAATGCGGTGGGTGCATTAGTTTGCCCGAATGGCATAACCAAGTATTGGTAGGTCCCATATTTCGTCGCGAATGTTGTTTTCCATTCATCTCCTTTCTTGATTCTGACATTGTGATAGGCATCCCTAATGTCCAGTTTCGTGAAGTATTGGGCTGACGCCAGTTGATCCAATGCTTCTCCTATTAGAGGTAAGGGATATCTATCCTTTTTTGTTATGTGATTGAGTGCTCGGTAATCAATGCATTACCTTAGTTTTCCCTCCTTCTTTGAGATAAACAGGATGGGTGATCCTCCATTGGCGTAAGATGGCTGAATCCATCCTCTTTTCAGGTTCTGTGGAATGTATTGCCTTAGTTCTTCGAGTTCGGTTTTTCCTAGCGGGTATATCCTCTTCTGCGGTAGTCCTTTGCTAGCTTCCTCGAAATTGATCTCCAAATCGACATCTGGTCTGTGGGGAGGTAACTTGGTTGATTCCTTTTCTTGGAACAAGTCTAGATCCTGATAGTACTCCTTGGGTACCAACTGGTCTAGTTGCTCGTTCTTTGTCTCAGGTCGGCTTCTTATGGCAAGCTCTGTGCTGATGTTGATCTTTGCTAGGCTTGTTCCTTGGTTTTGATAATCCCATTTGAGAATTCCTGCTGGTTCTCCTTTGCGGTAGAATTTCCTGAAGGCTTGCACCAATATCTTGTTGATTTCGATCCTTGGTGCTTTCTCTTGTAGCGGTTTCTCCTGATCTGTGCTCCCAAACCCTTTGGTTTCTGTGGTGGTCTTGGTCAGGTTTTCCACTTCTTGGAGTTTCTCTTCGTTGATTTTTTCGATAATCAATTGCACGATTTTATCGCCTTTTCTCACCATATAGTCTTTGTTGTCCTGGTTGACCATGACTACCTTCAATTCACCTGTGTAATCGGCGTCTATTACTCCTGCGTTGGTAGTGAGTCTGTGTTTGACTGCGAGACCGCTGCATGGTGCTATACGCCCATAGGTACCTTGAGGTAGCTCAATGGTTATGCCTGTTAGAACAACTACCTGCCCGTTGGCGGGTATCTTGACTTCTTTGTCAACATACAGGTTATGTCCTGCTGCCCTCCTGGACCGTCTTGTAGGTATCTTGGCTTCTTGGTTTAACTTCTAGACTTTGATCCTTGGATTCTTTCTTGGTTGAACTTGATTGAACTTCGTGTCTAAGTTCTCTTGGATTGCTTCTTCTTCTGGTATTACGTATATTACCGGCGAGCTGTTGAGACACCATGTCGTGCATCGTTCACTGGTAAACGCAATCTTTCCTTCTTCCCAACTAATAGTAGAGTTGTATTGTCGTAACCATGGCATCCCTAGGATTATCTCACGGCGTTGCACATTCGCCACTTGGAAGGTCGCCACTTCCCTATGATTCCCAATGTCCATAGGTACTTGCGCTGTATAGGTAATTGGCCCCATGTTGCTGGGTTTTCCATCTGCGAGGTAGATCTGCCTTTATTTCTTTGTTTTCTTGGTCCAGAACTGATGTTTTTTGCATACTTCTTCGTCTATGAAGTCTTCAGTTGCTCCTGAGTCGAGCATTGTATGTATTCTGGTTACTTGTTTTTTGTCGTTATATATTGTGGTTTCGATCAAGATATGATCATTGTCGTTATCGTTCCTTTTCTGACTTAAAAGAGTGTAGTAGTTGGCCTTTGAGGTGGGTTTGTCTTTCGGAGGGTCCCGCAGACCATCTAGTGCTGGGGACCTTCGTGTTTTGCCACCGTTTCGTATTCCTCTTCGATATCGATTTCCCTGATATTGCTGTGGGGTTGGAATCTAGTGCTTGGCCTGGTGTTCTATTGGCCTCTTCGTTGACTCGGATTGGCAGGCCGTCTGCAATCCTTAATCATGTACCCTACTATTCTGCATTTTAGGCACAGATTATTGTTTCGCCTTCTGAGGTATTCTTCTGTTCCGAGGTTGAGCGACGGTCTTTTCCTTGTTGCGTCCAAGTCCATTGCGTCGCCTCCTTGCGTGGTAGTCCTATAGGTCCCATTCTGATTCCTGGGGTTGTTTTGGTTTCTCTGGTATATTTGGTTAGACCAGGTTGAGGCTGGTTGATTCTTCTGTATCCAGTCCAGTTGTCCAAATTGGATTTCTTTTCGAATGGCCCAGCTGGCCATGGCTTCTGTTGTCATGAATTTTTCCTCGCTGTATCTCCAGGCTTCTTGATAGGTCCTCTTCAGACCCTTCACGAACCATCTCATAGCTGTGGCTTTGTCGTATTGGGCGTCTTATTGGAGAAGTCTGAATTCGTACCAATAATCGGTCACATTCTTCGTTCCTTGTCTGATGTCTTCCAATTTGTTCTGTGCTGATTGGCTCAGTTCCATATTCGTAAACTGGGCTTTGAATATGATTTTGAAGCTGTCCCAGGCTGTCCATGGCACGGGTGTCTGACTGAGCACTATAGGCGTGACCCATTGCAGGGCCGCTCCTTCGAGTAGGGTCAAGGTGTCGTGTATCTTGTCATCATCATATTCTTGGTTCCATCCCACCGCATTGAAGTATGTGAGGAGTTGGACCATAAATCCTCTTAGTTTATGTCACAAACTGTGACTAAGCAAGGCAGATTTTACATAGCTTGGATTTCCAAGCTATAGGTATGTGGGGATTTCACATGACGCACACTAGTGCGCCATAGGTTATTATGTTTACCTGTTGGTGACTCACACTTGTGAGTCACACGATGTTATGATTTTCGCACATGACTCAAGTTATGAGTCATGTGTTTCACTCAGG
>LN891171.1:90101-123584 GCA_900010015.1 Tuber aestivum
CTTAAAAAAGACCTATCAAGACGCATGGAGATTTAGCGAAGAAAGATTTACTACAACTGAAGCAATGGCCCACTGGGCAATCCGCAAAGAAATCCAGTTCGGACAACTAGACTGGATTCAGAAGAGCCTGTACAATATGAATACAAGAAACCAAGGCGCACCCAGGAACCAGAATGGAACCTATCGAACTACCACCCAAGGAGGAGATGCCATGGACCTGGATGCAACTAGAAGGAAACCCTCACTCAACCTTTGAAGAGATGAGTACCTTCGATGACGAAACAACAATCTATGCCTAAGATGTGGCATAGGAGGACATATGATCAAGGATTGCAGACGATCCGCCAATCCCATTCCTAATCAAGAAAGAAAACAGCAGAACATGAGGACCAACCCTAGGTTTCAACTACGCAGTAACCTAAGGGAAATCGAAATGGAAGAAGAATACGAAACGGTGGCAAAAGACGAAGGTCCCCAGCAATAGATGGTCTGAGGGACCCTCTGAAAGACAAACCCATCGCAATGGCCAACTACTACACTCTTTTAAGCGCAAACACGGGAGATAACGATAATGATCATATCATGATCAAAACAAAAATCTATAACCACAAAAAACAAGAAACCACGATACACGCAATGCTCGACTCCGGAGCCACGGAGGACTTCATCGATGAAGAAGTCTGCAAGAGACATCAGCTAAGAACCAAGAAAGCAAAAAAGGAAAGACAGATTTACCTCGCCGATGGAAAACCCAGCGCCATGGGACCTATAACCCATACCGCACAAGTCCCTATGGAAATTGGAAACCATAGGGAAGTGGCTACTTTCCAAGTGGCAAATCTAGAACACCATGAGATAATTCTCGGAATGCCATGGTTAAGACAACATAATCCCAGCCTAAATTGGGCAGAAGGAAAGGTTACGTTTACCAGCGAACGATGTACGACATGGTGTCTCAACAGTTCGCCAGTAATATATGCCACTCCTGAAGAAGAAGTAAATCAAAAGAACCTAGACGCAAAATTCAGTCAGGTTCAAACAAAGGATCAAAGGATCAAAGTTCAAAGATTAAGCCCTGAGGCTAAGATACCTACAAGAGGATCAGAGAAGGCAGCAGGACACGACCTGTATGCCAATGAAGAAGTCACGATACCAGCCAGAGGGCAGGTAATCATTCCCACAGGAATAGCCATAGAGCTACCTCAAGGCACCTATGGGCGCATAGCACCACGCAGCGGTCTCGCAGTTAGACATTGACTCACTACCAAGGCAGGAGTAATAGATGCCGACTACACAGGTGAATTGAAAGCTGTTATGGTCAACCAAGGGAACCAGGACCATAAGGTGGAAAAAGGCGACAAGATTGCCCAGCTAATCATCGAAAAGATCAAAGAACAAGAATTCCAAGAGGTGACGAGCCTAAGAGAAACCACCAGAGGAACCAAATGGTTCGGAAGTACGGACAACCAAGGTCCAACCAAGAAGAAGCAACCAAAGGTAGAAATCAATCGGATATCGGCACAAGTATTCAGCAAGTTTTATCGCAGAGGAGATATAGCAGGAATCCTTAAGTGGGATACTCAAGAAAAAATTAGTCTGGCCAAGATCAACATCAGTACCGAACTGGCCATAAGGAATCGGACTCAAGCAAAAGAAAGATTGGATCAAATAATACCAAAAGAATATCACCAGCACCTGGACCTATTCCAAGAAATAGAATCCACCAAGTTACCACCTCACAGACCCGAGGTGGACCTAGCAATCAATTTAGAAGAAAGCACTGAGGGATTACCCAAGAAAAGGATATATCCACTAGGAGAAACGGAACTCGAAGAACTAAGAAAATATATTCAGCAAAACCTCGAACGAGGATGGATCAAACAATCTTATGCCAACGGAGGATCACCCATCCTGTTCATCAAGAAAAAGAATGGGAAGTTAAGACTATGCATCGACTACCGAGCCCTCAACGGCATAACGAAGAAGGATCGATACCCCCTACCTCTAATAGGCAAAGCACTGGATCGACTAGCATCAGCCAAATACTTCACCAAATTAGACATACGGGTCGCCTACTACAATGTCAGGATAAGAAAAGGAGACGAATGGAAAACAACTTTCACCACGAAATATGGAAATTACCAATACCTCGTTATGCCCTTTGGGCTAACCAACGCACCAGCATCTTTCCAAAGATGGATCAATAACGTGCTCTACAAGTACCTGGATATATGCTGTATAGTCTAGCTGGACGATGTACTCATATACTCCAAAGATATGGAACAACACAAAAAAGATGTCAGCAACATTATGGCAGACATCAAAGCATCGGGAATGAGATGTAAACCCAGCAAATGCGAATTCCACAAAAAGGAGACGGAATACCTAGGATTCATCATCAACGGAGAAGGAGTACAAAGGGACCCAGTTAAGACCAAAGTGATATGGGAATGGGAATACCCAAAAAATAAAATGGATATCCAATGTTTTATGGGATTCTGCAATTTCTACCGAAGGTTTATAGAAGGATTTAGCAGAACTGCTAAACCACTATACAACCTGACCAAGAATGACGTCAAATGCGATTGGGGACCTAAGGAAAAGGAGGCCTTTGAAGAATTAAGAACCAAGATCACCCAAGGACCAATTTTGATGCATTTCAATCCGGAAAGAGAAACCATGATCGAAACAGACACATCCAAATATGTATGCTCGGGCATACTATCTCAGAAATGCGAAGACGGTAAATGGAGGCCAGTGGCATTCCGATCCAAGACAATGACCCCAGCAGAATGCAACTATGAGGTTCACGATAAAGAACTATTGGCAATAATTCAGGCCCTGAAGGAGTGGAGAAGATATGCTCAAAACAACAATGCATCAGTTAAAATTCTAACCGACCACAAAAACTTAGTACCCTTCATGACCACGAAGGAGCTAAATGCATGACAAATAAGATGGATGGAAAAACTCAGCACTTACAACTTCAAAATCGAATACCGTCCAGGAAAAGAAGGAGGAAAACCAGATGCATTGACTCGAAGATCAAACGACAAACCAAATACCCCAGAGGATGAGAGAATCAAACAAAGGCAACAAATACTATTACCAAAGGAAAAATACTTCCAATTGGAAGAAGAAGACAGTGGATACGAATCACTGAACGAAATCAACACAAGAACGACATTGGAAGAAGATATCAGGAAGGAAAGCCAGCAAGATGAGGAATGTCAAAAGATAAGAAAGGAACTGGAGGCCGGCACGAAGGAAGTCAAAGGCATAGCCCTAGGATTATGTGAATGGAAGGATGAATACTTGTGGTACGATGGGAAAATCTGGATACCGGATAAAGAAGAACTACGCACAGAGATCATGCGACACCATCACGACCCACCATACGCAGGACACGGAGGAACAGCCAAAACTACCAAATTTATCAACCGACAATACTATTGGCCCAAGATAAGAGAAGACATCAAGCGATATGTCAAAAACTGCGACACATGTCAACGAACTAAAGTGGTCCGACATGCACCTTATGGATTACTCAAATCAAGCGAAGCCCCAGGAAAGCCATGGAAATCAATATCACTTGACTTCATTACGGATTTACCAAAGTCAAACGATCAAAATGCCATTTTAGTAGTGGTTGATCGTCTGACCAAAATGAGTCACTTCATACCTTGCAGAACGGATATGACGGCAATACAATTTGCGGAAATCTTTCTAAAAGAAGTATATCGACTGCACGGGTTGCCAAAAGACATCATTAGTGATAGAGGATCACTATTCACGTCAGACATATGCAAAGAAATAACAGAAAAACTTGAAATCGAACGACGCATGAGCACTGCATTCCACCCGCAGACAGACAGACAGATGGAACGGATCAACGGCATATTAGAACAATACCTACGGGCCTACGTCAACTACCAGCAAGATGATTGGTGTAAATGGCTACCGATGGCCGAATTCGCCTACAACAACGGAAAAGAAGAAACTGTCAAGACAACCCCCTTCTTTGCAAATTACGGACTGCATCCAGAACACGAAACCATAGGTCATATACTCCAAGGAAAGATAACGGACAAAAAAGATATGAGTCAACTACATGATATATTACGAACAGAAATGGTCACGGTGCAATTACGACAGAAGGAAGAATACGATCGTAACCGAAAACCCGATCCAAACCTGAAGTCAGGAGACATGGTTTGGTTACTACCAAGGAACATCAAGACCACACGACCAACAAAAAAACTGGATTACAAGAAAATAGGACCATTCAAAATCTTGATGAAGATAGGAAGCCGCGCTTATAAGCTCAACCTTCCACCCACGATGAAGATACATAACACCTTCCACATCATCCTCCTCGAACCCTACCAAGACATTCCTCTACCATTTCAAAAAAAACCAGGACCACCGCCTATTGAAATAGACGGTCAATCAGAATACGAACTCGAAGAAATCATCGACTCTCGGTTACACTACGGTCGCTTGCAATACCGAGCCAAGTGGACTGGATACTCTCCCGAACACGATAAGACTTGGTACCCAGCCGAAAACTTCGAACACGCACAAAATGCAGTCCACCAGTTCCACGAACGATACCCACGCAAGCTACCAGCCGACCGTCGAGGACATACCCGAATCAGGGCATGTCGCGCCGACATTGCACCGCACAGACTCCTATCAGTGGCAACAATTACCGATACCATCAATCCTACAAAACATTCCGGGACGCGACGCGTTCAAACACATTACACCAACAAGCCCGGGGTATCGAACCCCAACACCAGTCAAGGAAGAACCTACGGACGAAGACTGGGTAAATCTGGTGGATTTACCCCTATGGAAAACCACGACACACTAAAGGGAACACGCGAACCTGTCATGGACAGGATGCTACAACGAAGAGTGCCATGTGCACAGAAGCGAGAAAGAGGGCTCGGGATATTGGCCTCGGGAAGCAAACTGATGGCCACCCAAGACTTCACCCCTAGGATCACCCACGAGATCCCCAACACCAGAGCCAGTGGCTCTGGTACAATACATCAAACCGACTCCGAGGAAGGAGTCGAAGAGGAGGGGGGCAAAAAAACAAAAATCGGCAAAGCCCAGGAAAACGAGGCACATCTCCTGGGAAGAAGAGATGGAAAAACCAGAGACGACAGTAATGAAATAGTTGGCGGAAGCGGAGGAGACGAAGAAATTGTTGGAATGGCAAGCGGAAAAAATAGGACAACTCCAGAGCGAGTTAAGGGAGGAAACAAGGATAAGGAAGGCACTCTAAAACGACTGGAGGAGGGAAGAGAAGGAGGCGGAAAGGGCCCTGACGAGAGTACAGAAAGTCAGCACTTGGCTGAACAAGGAAGCCAAGTGGGGACTACCGGCAAGGGCATGGGGAGGATTGGAGGATAGACTATTGTAAGCCCGATGGGACTTGGGCTGAGGGAGAGGGGAGCTAATGTCACAAACTGTGACTAAGCAAGGCAGATTTTTGATAGCTCGGATTTCCAAGCTATAGGTATGTGGGGATTTCACATGACGCACACTAGTGCGCCATAGGTTATTATGTTTACCTGTTGGTGACTCACACTTGTGAGTCACACGATGTTATGATTTTCGCACATGACTCAAGTTATGAGTCGTGGGTTTCACTCAGGTGACGCGAGTTGCGCATCTGAAATTGTTATTAAGGTTTTGATTAGGTTTAGGCATGTTGCGCAGCGACCCATAAGAGTCGGCTGATGGATTTCGTGTAACTCATAGTTATGAGTCATAAGGGTCGCGTGACACATAAGTATGAGTCACGCCAGGTGAAGAGCTACTATATAAAGGATCACTAGGACCCCTAGTATTAGCTCTTCACACGTTGTTCTTGTTTATTTCCTACCTTTAAGTTATTATCAATAAAACCTACCTTTACGCTCTTTAAGATTTATCTTAAGAAACCCGAGAATTGTCTTTCCTCCCAAGCGAGAAAACTATTTCTCCACCCACGTTGAATGACTAAGTCCTAATCAAGGACTAAGAAGGATAAGAAGATAGGCGCGAACACGATAGTAGTCAAAGGACTGGACTATTGGGATCGCGTAGGCATAGGCCTAAGAGCTATCACCTTACAGAGAAGTACCGTTACCTGTCGCTAGGTCCTACCCGGTAGGATTCTTAACAGTTTGCTTCTTTCACTATCGTATCTTGGTGGTGTTTTGACTTTCGGTTTCTGATCCCTGTTTCGGAATTCCTCGCGTGTCATTTGTTGCACTTCTTCTCATGTGAATATGGTTGGTCCCGCTGGTAGTGGTCCGGGGGGTGGGGCTGGCCCAGACATTCTTTCAGGTCTTGGTTTGTCTGGAGTTTCTTCTGGTAAAGGTGGAGTGATTGGTTGTGGGGTGACGGGACTTGTTGATCTTGCTGAGTGTCGACTTGCTTTGCTAAGCGCTTCGGCCAATCCTCCTAGTCCTAGACTGTCGTCTTGGACGTCTATGTCTCCCTTGTGATCTCTGTTGAAAGGATCCGTGGTGTGATCGTTAAGTGTCACGTTTTAGACACGTTCTAATATTAAGAATCCTACCGAGTAGGACCTAGCAACAGGTAACGATACTTCTCTGTGAGGTGATAGTTCTCAGGTCCGTTCCTACGCGATCCTGATAGTCCAGTTCTATGACTACTATCGTTTTCGCGCCTATCTCCTTATTCTTGTTCTGAGTCCTCGCTTAGGACTCAATCTCCTCTCCTGAGAGGAAAGACAATTCTTGGGTTTCTTAAGATCAATCTTAAAGAGCGTGAAGGTAGGTTTTATTAATAATAATTTAAAGGTAGGAAATAAACAAGAAGAACGTGTGAAGAGCTAATACTAGGGGTCCTAGTGACCATTTATATAGTAGCTCTTCACCTGGCGTGACTCATACTTATGCGTCAGGTGAACCTTGTGACTCATAACTATAAGTCATACGAAATCCATCAGCGAACTCCTATGAGTCGCTGCGCGACAAGCCTAAACTCAATCAAATATAATAACCCATTCAAGTGCGCAACTCGCGTCACCTGAGTGAAACCCATGACTCGTAAGTATGAATCACGTGCGAAACTCATAACATCATGTGACTCACAACTGTGAGTCACGAACAGGTAAACATAATAACCTATGGCGCACTAATGTGCATCATGTGAAATCCCAACATACAGCCACTAGACAAAAGTCTTGGTGATTACGCGAGGTGAGACAGTTCGCGACCTACCAAATAGCGTAATACTGTCCACCCCCCACTATTGCTACCCGGAAACAAAGCAAAAAACATCAGATGAAATATTAAAAATTAAAAATAAATAATTAGAAATTAAATAAAGAATAAACAAAGTAAATAAAGAAAATAAAAAGTACAACAGGAAACTAGTATCGAGTATACCAGCCTTTAGCATCTATGACAGCGGAGACACGGGAGGGCATCGAGCACCAGAGTTTTTCGAAAAATGAGTGCGGAATTGTTGCCCACACAATTGGTAGCACTTCGGCAAGTCGCTGGCGAATTCTATCAGGCCTACCTCGAGTATCCAGGATATCGGGATACTGCAAATAAAGGCGTCGCTTTAGCTCAACCCATGCATGTTCGATGGGATTGAGATCGGGTGACAATGGGGGATGATCCTTCAGGTTGATCCCATTGTCAGCAAACCACTGGCGTGTGTCATGTGCAGTATGCACACGCGCATTATCCTGCTGGAAGAGCGAGTCCCCCAGTTCTTCATCAATCTCTTCCATGACCGGTGGAAGATGCCTATCCAATAGGCTAATGTAAACCCACCGGTCAACCTTACTTTCTAAAATGGGCACCAACGGTCCCCGGTGGCCACCCCAAAAACACCCCCATACCATCAACCCCACCTCATTGGTTTTTCCCCGTGGCTTGATGCAGTCGGCAAGCCACTTCTCCTCTGGTGTACGGAACACCCATTTCTGTGCCGGATTAGCTGACTTGCGCACTGTGCACTCATCACTATAAAGGATGTTCCGGAGGTCTTCTGCCATCCAATCCTTCCAGGCAACTGCCCAGTCCAATCTTTTTTTGGCATGGGTGGCAGTCAAGCGGGGACGGGTTTGTGCAAGCCATTTTTTGATATTGGCTTCGCGAAGAACACGGTCAACTGTCCGAATAGATACATGTGGAGCATGCCGATTCCGGAGCTCCAATCGTGTGATTCCCCGGTCTTGTTGTGCGGCCTGGACAATGGCTCGGCGCTCTCTCTGGGTCAGAATAACGGGCCTACCTGAGCAAGGTGCATTGGCTATATGACCTTGGTCACATGCGCGGGCGAGGAAATTGCGTACTGTTGACCAGGGCCAGTTAACGAGGGAGGCAACTGTCGATATCTTTTCAAAGATGTGGAAAAAGGCAATTATCATACCTTTTTCCACATCTGTCATTTCCCGCTGTGTGGTTTTTGGCTTATAACGCGAAGCTAGATTCTTTTTGGGAGGCATTTTGGTGTGTATCACATTGTTGATATCTACGCGGCTGTCTTTTATCATTGTGCTGAGTAAGTGCTGACTCAGCATCACCAAGACTTTTGTCTAGTGGCTGTACCTATAGTTCGGAAATCCGAGCTATGTAAAATCTGCCTTGCTTAGTCACAGTTTGTGACACTGTCAATCATTTGTATCTGATGTTTTCCTGAGTTGAGTCCAGGTCCCCGTTATACTTTAGTTTCCTCCAATCCCATTTAGCTGGAGTCTATATCTAGCGTGAAGTTATGCCGCTAAACACTACCAGTAATAGCTACATTTTGGACGCCACTCTCCTCTGGCACGTCCTTAATTTCCACTTTTGTTTCCGCCTGAGATCACGTCATATGACACCCGAAGGCCAAAGGGCATGACTGTAGACATAGAATAGATCATTCAGAAGTCGCCTTGTTCGTAGTCGAACTATTGAGATCAATCCCAAGTGATACTACATGATCCTCTGACATGCCGAAAAGACTGCACTCAACTGTGGCTAGGATGGCGATGCACACATAGCTGTTCATCCATTTGACCTTTTATTCTTACTCCTCCCCACTGCCAGTAAGAGGACGTTCCAAACCCCCACCACTTGGTACCAAGGGAAGACAAGCACTCGTTGCTGTAAACTCTTGTGTTGTTTCTAAGATTCCAATTCTCGCCATCTACTAGTAAGAAGTACATTGGATTTTGTATCAGCTCACCTGTTTTGAGTTTTAGCCATTGGAGGTGTTAAGTCTAGGCTATTTCACAATTGGCTATAGTAGTGAAAAGCGGGCATTCATCAGGTTTCCTCCTCCCCAAGCTGGCAAAAATGAAAAGAAAGACTGTGCAACAGTTGAGGTTAAGAACCTAGATTTGCCAAAGGCACAAAGGGTCTGCTTGTGGCGATAGGATATAATAATGGCAACTCCAGGCGCATACTACTGCATGGCGTCGCGTAGGTTAGGGTTTGTATTCACAGTGACGTCGCAGCCCGCATCTACGAGTATGGTACTTTTGCTCAAGTAGAGGACCAGCTAGTTCATGTTGCGTCTTAAAAGGTTAGTTTAGTGTCATCACGATAAGGGTTGATTAGGCAGGTCTACCATTAGTTGATTTAGAAGAATTTGCCTAAATTTACATAAAGTGTATATTAAGAGAAAAAACTGTCTGATGTAGGTGGACGTCTTAGTGAGACCTACGTATAGTCTACACTTACGCAGTAACCCTAAATAGGAAACACTGATTACGGGGGTGACGACGACAGGAAGAGACGGTAGGGGTATAAGAACGTCCTCTTCCACCCCGGCTTCTTCCCTCGTTTCTTCTCGCCTCCACAATACGCTCAAGCTTCCTTATTCACCCATCAACACACCACCCTCTGCTGTCCTACCCAACCTCCCCCATCCGGAACATATCTGACCTACACATCAAGGGTCTTTTTTAGTTTTCGGCCCCTTGCGTCCGGTCTTAATTATCCAGCTTGTTTTTCTTGTTTGCTTGGGGCATACAAACCTCTCTGGTGTCCCCTCCCCTGGGATTCGAAAATGCCACCCAAAACTGCACAAACTGCCATTGGGCGTGGGAAGTAACTATCTTCTATCAAACTAGTTATATCTGACCAATATTGATCTCTCTATGTTTGTCAGACGTCTAGTGAGTCAACCAGAATATGCCGAGAGATCAGAAGAACGGAGAAAAGCTCTCTAGCAGGCTGCTGCCGTCGCCGGTGCAAGTCGTGTGGGGCCCGACAACAAACCAGAATTCGAACCGGACGTTGAAGATTCAAAGTAAGTAAAAGAACTCCAATCCATCTACTGGGAAACTAGAAACTCACACGCCTTAGCCTGAAGTACCCTGGACCCCGCTGTCTACCCAGCCGTTTGCACCGTCATACCGCCACTGGGGAATCAAGATGCCTAGCCCAAGGGGCAGCATTGGGACTTCTCAAGCCTGAAGTGCCCTGGGCCCCGCTGTGACACTGGGACGGCCGCGAACATCTCCTGTGTCTGGTCCATTCTGCGTCCGCCCCCTTTCGTCCCCTGGTGTCAATTGTCCAGGTTTTTTTTTCTTTGCTCCAAACATGGAAACTTCTGCTGTGTCCACTCCCTCGGCATTCGAAAATGCCAGCCAGAACTGTGCAAACCACTATTAGGCGAGAAAAGTAACTCTCTTCCATCAAACTAGTTATATCCGATGAATATTGACCTCTCTATGTTAGTCAGACATCTGGCGAGTCAACCAAAACATGCTGGAGAATCAGTCAAGCGCCCTGGGCCCCGCAGTTCGCCCCGTCGTTGGCTCTGTCATGCTGCTGCCTGGCCCCAGAGGGCAGTGTCGGGTCTTCTCAAGCCCAAAGCACCCTGGGCCCAGCTGTTGGCCCCTCTGTTGGCCCTGTCGTTGGCCCCGTTGTATTACTGCCTGGCGCCAAGTGGTAGCATCGGGCCTTCTCAAGCCTAATGCACTCTGGGCCCCGCTGTTCACCCGTCGTTCGACCCATCCTGCTCCTGCCAGTTAATCAATATGCTTGGCCCCAAGGGGCAGTATCGGGCCTTCTCGAGCCTGAGATGCCCTCCCCCTCACCACTTGGCATGTCGCACTACCACCAAATAATCGTTATCTGGTCCCAGGGTTTTTTATTTCCTTTGCTATTTTTTCACCCCTTTTCATTTTCTTCTTGTTTTGTCCTTGTTTTCACTCATTGCTTGTGTTCGTTTTCTATCTGTATGGTTTTCTCTCTCTCTCCCTTAGGCGTCTAGTTCTTTGGTTCCTTTTGCACGGGTTTCTCTTACCCCTTTGGGCATCTTGATCTTCTCTTATCTTTTCCTGGCAGTTCTCATGTGCCCTTTAGTGTCCTCTTACCCCAGTTCTTTTTCTTAGGTTTTTCAATCTTGCTTGGGCACTATACACTAGATTTCTTTCTTCGCCACTACTTGGGCACCTTGTATTCTTAGACTTTGCTTCCCCAGTTGTCTGTCGTCCTCTGGTTGTCAGTTACTTGGCGTTTGTTGCCCCAGCTGCCCCCAATTCTTGGAAGAAAAGCCGGCAGAGTGGCACCAGTTCCTAGAAAAAATGCCGTCTGGAAAATGCCATCCCCCCTAGCCCCAATGGGCAGCATCGGGCCTTCTCAAGCCCAAAGCGCCGAGGGCTCCGCCGTTCGCCCCATCGTCCACCCCGTCATGGTGCCCGCGGACAATCAATACTCCTGGCCCCAAGGAGCAGCATCACGCCTTCTCCAGCCTGGAGCGCCCCAGGTCTCGCTCCTTGGTACTATGCATGGCCGCCGGATGATCAGTATTTTCAGCGGTGCTTCATTTCTTTGTTTTTTCCTCTCATTTCTTACCCATTTGGGCATCTGGTTTTCCAGTTCTCTTTTCTTGGGTTTTCTCGTACACGATTTAGTGTCTCGTAGCTTAGTTTCTCTCTCTTAGTTTTTTCTATCTTACTAGCACGCGCCCTGCTGGATTCCTTCTTGGCTGCCGCTTGGGCGTCTTGCTTTTATTAGGCTTACATTCCTCACTTCTCTGTTGCCTCCTCGTTGTCTGTCTATCACCTGGCATGGGGAATCCCCCTTACTTCGCGGTATTCTGCATTTTTTTGCATGATCAGGCGTAATGGGTGGACTTGTATTCTTAGAATTTTCTTCTCCCAAGGTGGGCCACCTGGGTTTTCAATCCCCTTGCGTTAATATGTAGTATTCTTCACGTTAGCCACTGTCCTAGTACCCCCTGAACCATGTCTTCACTCGGCAACCCCGGCGTACCAAGTCCGTACCTGGCTACATGTCCTGTGTGCATCTTGCAAATCTTTCCATGATTGTTGACTACGAACCCTGCATCTCCAACGTTCAGCTGCGTCGACTCCAGGTTGTCCAGGAAAGACATTCGCTTCTGCTAATCCCATTTAGGCGCAGACTATATCTAGTGCAAAGTTATATCAGTAAACCCTACTCATTATCACTAGATTTTAGACGCCACTCTCCTCTGCCATGTCCTTCATTTCCTCTTTTATTTACCCTAGACTTCACATCCTATGATAGTTAGAGACCTTGGTGTTTGATCGTGAACATTATATTGAACATTGGGAAATCAACTTTTTCGTAATCAAACCCCAGAGATCAATACCAAGTGATACTTGATGAATCTGGATGTATCCATAGCTCTAGTATATAAGACCTGCCACATCCTAACGAACATAAGAAACCTATACAATTTCCAGATTTTATCACGGAGATACTATTTACACTTCTCTAACCACTGCTTTCTCTCTCTCCTATCTGTGTAACTTTTCCATCAGGCCAATAGAGCAACGATCCTGCCTCGACAGTCAACCAACCCCCCGTATTGGTAATATGTGTAGAGGTAAACGCGATACCGGACCTGGCCCCATGGAACCTGGGGCAACAGGATCCAAATCTCAACAAAACAATTCACACAGCTCCAAGAGCACACATAGGAATGACCAGACATCACGTCCGCCTTCTTCTACCCCGTAAACAACAAGCCAACTAACAAGACCAGCGAAGCGCTCACGTAAAAGCACAATGCAGGGAGCTGTACATCCCGACCCCGAAACTGATGCTGAAGACCAAGTGTATGTGGAAGCTGTCCATATATCAGAGGATAGCAGTGATGAGTACCAAATCTCCCTGTGCTCCTCAGAATCAGAATCAGAAATCGACATTGATGCTCAAGACATTGATCTCAGTGATGGGGGTGCCACCCCATGCCATCAGAGGTCACAGACAGCTAACAGCGAGGATACCAACCAAGGGAAAACAGTTCGGATTTCAACTACTGCCGGATCACAGCGATCTGGCCCTTCTCTGCCAATTCCTGCTGTCCCTGCCCGCATTATTTGTAGTAGGGCCTCCACTCCTGGTGTTCCATCGTCAAGCTCAGCAAGGAATTCATCTCCACTGGGTCGCTCGAGTATGCTTTCCTTGGATATCAGAAGCTCTAGGCTGGCAGATTATCTAGATGTAGCCTAACGTGACGTTAACTGGCACAGAAGTAGCAGCCAGAAGAATAATGTTATAGGACCTAAAAGTTCTATATTACGGCTGGCCAGGGATCTGATTCTCCAATACACTCTTTTTGATGACCTATTACCTAATGTAGTTGTTCTGACAGCCAAAGTATTCAGCGTTTAGAAGGATGCAATGAATATGAGTGAGGGTTGCAGACGTATTTAACTGTCTGAGGATAGCATAACAATAGTATATGATCCAACCTAGACGTCTGAACACATGGCAAATTATAATAACCTTGATAGATACGCCAAAAGCACTCAGGCGTATGGTCACAATTGGTTTATCATATGAAGCATAACATAGTAAAGTTATATGAACTGCCACTGCCACAACATGCAGCAGCCATCGCATGTAGAGTTTTGTATCTTCTGGAAGGAGACCGGTTCATGTGCAACCCAAATAGGTATGAGGTTTGCTACCACGATAACTAGTAATGGCTATTGGGTAACATGACTAACTATGTATGAATTTGGACAGCGTCTGATCCTGCTATTCCTTGTGCTCCAGATTCCCGAGGCCATATATCATAATTTCTTTTCCTGAGAGAAAATGCAAGGAGGGATAGATCCTGAGTTCCTATCTAGGATCAACGGACCTATGATCTGCCTGACTTACGCTATACTATGCCACACTCTTCGGGTGTGGCAAAGAGGTAAGTACGAAGAGCCAAAGGACTTCAAGCCTGATATTGTTATGGGTAAGAATCTCACAACATTCTAGTAGGCCATAGTGAAGGAGTCTGGCTAACCCGTCACTCACTTAAGACCTCTTGGCATGCCAGAGGCAAACATGGCATAGATTTCCCGCGCAGATCCAGGAGCTAGTAGTCTAAAATATCCACCAAATCATCACCAAAAAAGTCCAGCAACAATACGGGATTCAGAATGATTGAGTAAAAGGATATGATGATGACGTTGACGCTGTAAGTGCTGAGCTCAAGTGCAGGAAATCCAATCAGGCTCTAAGCCAATCCTCGCAGGGTAGACAGACAATGACCAACTACCCTCTAGAGGCCTATTTGGAGCACCAGGATAGGTGGGAACAGTCGTCCCATCCCGATGTTGCCTCCAATTTTAGCCAAACAGCCATTGGATGGTCACTTGACTTTCATGCTTTTGAATAGGATAGTCTAGACGATACACCAGAATACACGGGACATCCAACATTGGGGAGTGTGGACAGTCCATGTATTTCATCACGTGTCTTGCTTAGTCTGGATGATTCACAGTTGGGGCAGGTGACCGCTATAGAAGGACAGCAGGAAGAGAGTTTTGATTGAGAGAGAGGAGGCAACAGGTCGGTGGGACCGGGATCGAGAGTGGACTCGACGGGGTGCATATGGGTACCGGCGGTGCCAGTGGGATCACAAGCTTCAATAGCACCTAGTGTACTCAATAGATTAAAATGGCAGGCCCATGTGACACCGTACGATAGTAAATAGAGTATATGCAGCACATATCGAGACCAAATTGTAATTGGATGTGGTTACCGAAAGTCCCAGAACATGTGGAGTAGGTTCCAATTATGGAGAGAAAATCCCGACAACGTCAATTGAAAGTATGAAATCAGGATGGAAGAGGTGAGTAATATAATACTCGGGGCACACAGGAGTAGTTCTTCGAAGTCATGAGATACAGGAGCAGGGACAGGAACTTAGGAGGAGGAGAGCGGACGAGACATGCGGTGGGAGGCAAGCGATATAGATTAAGTCATCCAAACAGAACTGGCTTTATGTGGACAGGATTGGAATGCAGGGGGAGGGTTGATGGACATTTCGGCGAGAGGCAAAAGTAGCAGAGATTCTCCAGACGCAAAGCAGGTATGGCCAAATGGATGGGATGCTGGGCAGAAGGTCCAGAGGTGTCCGGACGGCGGCCCGGAGTAGTAAGGACGTCAGGATGCCAGGCAGGAGTAGCAGGGGCCTTGGAATGCTAGGGGAGAAAGGGTATGGATTGTCAGGAAGCCCGGAATCAAGCTAGCAAGGGTCACAATGCAGGGCTGTTGGAGTGCCACTCGTCCGGTAAGCATCAAGATGCAGGAGGGTGTGGATGCAAACATCAGAACACAACAACGGATTCAGCCGACATCCTAATTAACAGTTTGCATTTTGTGCGTCCTGTGCATCTGATGCACAGGATGCACAGGATACAAGAGTAAACTTTTGCTGATGAACGGCCTCAGGTTTACCAGCAGGACTTTGTAAAGGAAAGATAGGAGCTGGATTAGCAGATTGAGATGATTGGGATAGCTGCTCAGTAGCACTACTCTAGGAAAGAATTTTTGCTGGACAAATTCGTACAAAGCAGAGGCGGCTGCGTAGAGTGGAGGAATTTGTTGAATTTGGAGATGCCATTATTGGATTCCACTAGTGGGATTGGTGAACCAATAAGATGGGGTAGTTGAGCGTACTGCTTTCACTGGTATAAGTTGAAGCCATTAAGGTATCTGAAATTCATCTATTATGCAATCCTGTTAAATACTATGTGTGCCCTAAAATTGAAATCTAAATCCCCTTTCTAGAGAGGAAATGCAATGCCAAGGCATCCCCCATTGCATCCACCTTGATGCTGTGGATAAACGGCATGCACCATAGGAGGGGTATCTCAGGGTGGGTAGGGTTTAGGTCATAGTAGTCTTAACTATAGGAGTTGGAAGAGTGGAGAGGATTTCCTACTTCCTTTCTTAGACTTGAAGTTTTTAATTTAGGGGTCTAACTGGGTCTCACTGTTGCGCTAGAGGTTTCCTTTATTGCTGTACATCTGTGGAGCTTTTGGGTTTGTTGTATTCAGCCTCTTTTTATTGGGTATTGGTTTTTGTACCTGAAAGGATTTTCCACTACTCATAGCAGGTAAGTGGACTGTAGTTGGAGGTTTCTATCACCTTACAGGCATGGGGCCTAGTGCCATCCATGAATAACTGTACATGCATTCTTTGTACCTAGTTAATAAACAAACGATAATAATTATGAGATAAAAAAAAAAATTTAAAACCAAAAACGGAGCCGTTCTGAGGGCAGGCGAGCGGAGAAAAACATAGGTTACCCTACCAAGGAGCATGTTTGTGCCAAAGATAGCCTGCTCGAGTACTCGAGTATTATACCGTACAGCACTCGTATAAGCAGTTTGATTGGTAGGCCCAGTTGGCCCGACTGCCGATATGCAGGTTCTGTTTAGCCGCATCTTTGGGCCTCAAGGATCACCTAACCACACTGGGTGATACTGGTCCTGTATTGTACGAGTACAGTACGGTGAAGTGCTTGGGAATTAGACTATTGTCAAAGTACCGGTACTCGAGTATGCTCAAGCGGTTACAGAGCACACTAGAGCACTTGTAATAGCGTACCCGGGATTTTTGCAGTGTGTCTTAGGTCATGTACTCGATTTAGAGGACAAAGTCAAATTGGTAAAAGAATTCTCGGAACTATGGCACCCTCTCTTCATGCCCGATGGTTTTTCAGAAGGTTATCCACGACATCACTTACAGCCCCGATTTGTAATGGAAACCCGGTCATTCCGGTTCATGATGCCGTGCAGGTACGGTATTCGAGTACCGTACACTTGTGGCTGTTGGCCCCGGGTCTCGCGGGAGGTACGGGAACGGCTTGCTCTGCTGAGTACTTGTACGAGTAGAGAGTGTGGGAAAGAGGGAAAATGAGGGGAGAAAAAAGAAAAAAGAAAAAAGAAAAAAAAGTAGGACAAGGAAACTATCCCAAGTCTCCTTATCCCTCTAGAACCTCATTCATCTCTCCTGGCAATTGGATCCCTGAGCATACAAACCTTCACATTTCTCCCCTCCACTTCATTCAACCCCACTATTCGCTTCTTTCCCCTTCTTTAGAACATTCTTCCCTCAGCTCTTCTCTGCTGCCCAAAAATGCTTTCCCCTAGAATTTTCTTTTCTTCCAGGGTTCCCTGGGCCATACGCATGGTCTCGACCACTAGGGCTGGAAGCACTTGGAGCAATGTTCCGCAAGGGCCTCCCGTGAGTTATTTGTCTAAATGATGGCTTTATGAGGACATTTGCTAACCTAATGGCTCCTGTGTAGGATGTGAGTATTTGGTTTACTAGTACTGCCGAATGTCTCGAACCTTGTTTACTAAGCGATAATGTTTTTCTCTTGGAAGGCAATTCTCGGTAGGACTCCATCTCTAACATTGGGCTGAGAATCTCCGTGTCCTTGTTACCCGCTGGCTATTTTCAAGCGTACTGCTCTGCTTCTAGAATTGGAAGCTGCCGTTTTGAATGAATAGCTGACTGAAAAACAGGTATTACTGAGGCGTATAAGGCGGACAAATTTGAGCTCAAGGTTAATTTGGGTAAGGGTTTTGTAATCTCACCTGGCCAGGTGTAGCTGAGCAATTTTTAGGAGTTGGAGCGTACCGTGATGGCAGGGGAGAGCCATATGTTCTACCCTCGGTCCGTGTTGCGGAGGAGCGCATCCTCATGAAAGCCCTCGACAAGGAATATGCTGGGATCACCGGTGTCCCGTCTTTCACAAAGGCTGCCATTGAGCTTGCCTATGGAAAGTCGTCTCCTGTGCTCGATAGGGTTGCCGCTACTCAGTCGATTTCTGGAACGGGTGCTCTTCGCGTTGGTGGCGCGTTCCTTGAACGTTTCTACCCCTATGCTAAGACCGTTTACTTGCCAACCCCATCATGGGCCAACCATGCGGCTATTATGAAGGACTCCAAGCTCGACATTAAGAGCTATAGGTACTATAGCAAAAAGACTATTGGGTTAGACATTGACGGCCTTCTTGAGGATATTGTGAATGCGCCGAAGGGCTCGATATTTCTGTTCCATGCCTGCGCCCATAATCCTACTGGGGTTGACCCTACCCCAGAGCAATGGCGTGCGATTAGCGGGGCTGTGAAGAGTGGCGGTCATTTCCCCTTCTTCGACATGGCATACCAAGGGTTCGCAAGTGGTGATACCGATAAGGATGCTTACGCCTTGCGTTACTTTATTGAGCAAGGCCACCCTGTGGCTTTGGCCCAGTCTTTTGCGAAGAACATGGTGCGCTGGAGTGCTTGGTTTTTAGGTCGACGTTACTTGTATGGAGTACTGATTTGTGTTGCATCTTTAGGGTCTGTATGGTGAGCGTGTTGGCGCTTTCTCCGTTCTTGCCGAGTCGGCAGAGGGGAAAAAACGCCTGGACTCTCAAATCAAGATTCTTGTCCGCCCATTGTATTCCAACCCTCCCGTTAATGGCGCCCGGATTGCCTCCGAGATTCTAAACGACCCTACTCTCAATAAACAGTGGCTCGGTGAGGTGAAAGGCATGGCTGACCGCATTATTTCTATGCGTGCGGCCTTGAAGACCAACCTCGAGCAAATCGGTAGCAAGCGCGATTGGAACCATATAACCTCACAAATTGGGATGTTTGCCTACACTGGCCTAGGGCCAGAACAAGTTGACAGATTGGCCAAGGAGGTAGGATAACCCCTTCTGTCTGTCCATCTTTTGGATATAGTCCTGATAATATCACACTAGTTCTCCGTTTACGGAACTAAGGACGGTAGGATCTCAGTCGCTGGTATCACCTCCGATAACGTCAAGTACCTTGCACAGTCTATCCACAAGGTCACTGTTTGAGAAGGAGAAGAAAAAGAAAAAAACCTGCATTGCCAGGGAGAGGGAGGGAGGCTGGCTTTGGTGGTAAATAGAAATAGAAGTAATTAAATGGCTTAGAGGAGTGAGCCATCCCGGTGGATCTGGTGAAACGTGTATTATATACCTGCGATAGGGGCTCTACTGTGTCGAGGCAATTCTAGATTTCCGCTCAGGTGCACAAAATTGGCAGTCTCTTTACTGTTTTTCCAATCGATTTTCTGCCCCTTGGTCTGTTTGTGGCTCTGCTACAAGAAGGCGGAGCGAGATGTGTGGTGAAACTGTCGTTCTCAATATTAGCGAAGTTTGTATGATATGTGGGCTGAGATCTCGCTCGCCGTCCTCCCCCAGCTTCAGCAACGAACTTCTTCCCAGAAACAGCGCCCGTCCATAAAAGCGATCAAAAGTTTACGAATAGAGTTTGATAGTGGGGTTGATTGCTACGCGAAACGATGTCATTTGTAGGTCGAGGCAATCGGTTAGTGATCGACCCGGTGAAACAACAGTTGACAGTGTGGAAAGGGAGTGGGATACTTGGGCGGGACTGGTAATCGTCGTACTGTGTTCTGAAACTAATTCTGCTAGCATGACTAAGAGACCTACTGTGGAGGTTGCCTAAAGCGATTTCTGGGCCCATTTAGTATTACAAGGGAAGTAGAGTAGCCCTTGACGATTGTTCTTCTGGAAACTCTCCGAAAGGGAGAGCCCCCAGTGTTCACCTACGGTACCCCACTCAACAAGCTACATCGCACTTTACCTGGAGGGACCGTCCCTGCCCCTCCTCACTCCCTACCCCTGGGAATATCAGGAGATAATGCTTGCTCCGGGAGGGCTCGATTTACCCCGGTAATAACTATTGGAATGTGTGTGTGGGTGGGGGAGGGGGGGGGTGATTCCCATCTGCCCTCAGGGCTGGCTATTGGACACACTATTACCGCAGGGGCGCCGTTCTTCCCTCTGGCGGTAGGGTGTAGAGGGTGTGGAGTGGCAAAAATTCGAGTAGTGACAGAAGCATCTAGTCGTGTCAATGTCGCCCCAATTATGTAACAGTGTGGTTGCGAATCTCGCGAGAACGGTACTGGGTGTTCAACGACTTGAGATTGGGTTCGGGTCGCTGCTGGCTGTCAGATTTCTCTATCTTGAAATCAAAGCATATACTAGTCTACTCAGAAAGAAAGAACATAATCAATACTTCCATGTTTCAGACTTCTTATTACTAGTAGGGGTTTTCAGAGTTAAAAACATGATTTTTCAGTAATGAGTAAATGCCGGAAGTTGCATAAGCTTACTTTCTGGTATCAGCCAATAGCATCCTCATGTTCCAGGTACCATATTTGAAAGTTCAAAGGTAACCAAAGGCAAAGTACAAAGATTATAGTAAATCTTACAGAGGTGGTAAGAAACCTGTTTCTATCAACAAAATATCAAAAGTTAGAAGATTTTTTTCAGTGAGAGTACATAATTATTCCTGGGATGTGCTATAGTATTTTTTTTAAAATTGGGTTTTGATTTTTTAAAATTTTTCTTTTTACATCACATCTGATTTTAGAGATTTGGTAAAGCTGTGTAAAACCAGGTCCAGTATCCTTTACAGACCTCCAGACTTCTGTCTCTATCCTATGGTATGGTAAAGCTAAGGGTCTGTTTGGATATGACCGTTCATGTCCATATCGTTCCGTTCCCCATACAAATTTTCTTACCCTTCCGTTTTGTAATGGTTGTTTTCTATGAGAAAATTAAATAGTCTCAAACGGTTCCGTTCCCACCAAACAGAGCCTAAGTAACAGTAAGTTAACCATTTCTGTATGTGCTAAGTTTATATAAAATAGTAAAGTAAGCTAAATTTTTGCTACCTTTTTAACTTTGAAAACTCCTAGTACTGATTAGATACTTGGATGATAGAAATACTTGTATAGTCATAAAATATAATAGCAATGTTTGGTGGGATAGTAACAAATTGTTAGAGTAGATTATTACAAAAGCTATCCCTGTCTTTGAAGTACAGTTCTCTAGATATAAGACTTTAATTGCCTTTGACAACTCTAGAAATTATTAAAAGTTTGCTGATAATACTCTTGATATTTCAGAAATGAATTAATAGTAAACTAGTAAAGATGTAGAGAAAATACATGATGCCTATATTACAGATATAAACTATGCCGAGGATAGTTATACTAAGTCTTTAGTATTACTAGGTTGAATATTAAAGGGACTAAAAATAGTTCTTACTAAATGTAGCCTATGGCAAACAAAATTAAAAGTAATTCCATGCTTGGTGTTCTATTAAGTTAGTAACTGGAAGGTATATTAAACTAAATCTCCAGTGTCTTACTGGAGGTCAATGTTATGCTTATGTACTACTTGTATTATAACTTGACTTATAATCAGAAAAGCTAAATTGAGGAAGCTATCCAGAAGGCCAGTTATAATGTTATCTTCTACTTAGCTTTTTTCTACAAACTAAACTTTTTTAAATATTATTGAAAAGCAGTAAAGCAATATACATGCAATAATTATTATAAGTATAACTTTGAATCTTTAAAATATCTAGTTTCAGAGAGACTAACTAGTATTCTAAAAGAGGTAATTTGGAAATTTTAGGTAGAAACAAATTGAATTATGGAGGCTTACTAGTCCAAGGTATTATATGCTTCAAGTAAGTATAAAAATTTAGTATCTCAGTAGTATAATTTATACTACCATGTGCAAAGCTCTACAGAACTTTAAAATAAATATATATATATATTTTTCTATATGTTAAAAGTTACAAACATGGCACTAGTATAGTATTATATTAAATAAAATCTGTAATAATAAAAAAATATCATAGCTGATAGGACTTAAACTACTGAACTTTAAAATTTGTATTTAAAATTGTACTACTTTTATCTCTACTCACATAAAGTATTATAAGGTATATTCACCTATGATTTATATTATAGGTAACTAATACTATACTCATACTTGTATTTTATTTACATTTAAATAAGTAATATCTTTAGTAAAAAAATATATTCTTAAAACCCTTCACAGAGAAATAATCAACAGTATAGAAGGGATAATAACTACCTTTTTAGTAATTAGAAGCTTTCTTGTCCAAGCCTTTAAGTATCAAGTGGTAGAAAATACTTCTCAGCTACCCTTTACTTGTATACCAAGTATTTGCTAGTATTATTTCTATTTCTATTACATAATTTCTTCGTTATATATGGACATGACCTTGGCATGGTTATTCTACTATATTGTGCTGAGTGGTGCAATTGTTAATTAAACAGGTCTCAGATTATGAACACTTTTGACAACTAGCTTTATGAAAGTATTATTATATCCTCTGAGAAGAAATATACTGGTTGCTATCCTACTGCAAACTATCTTATCCTCTTTCATAGCTGCATAATTGAGGCTTGGATAGAGGAGAGGAGGATGTAAAGAAATTGGATTTCGTGTGTTGTTAGAATAGCTTTCTTTTTATAAAAAATACTAACTTGGTTTCATGAATTGTAAATTGTATTTAATTATAAGAGGAGTAGATATAGTTTTTACTATTTCTCAGTTTTGAAGTGAGGTTGTTTTCTTTTGTTTGTAGGGTTTCTACGCCATACTTTTTTAGAACTTGGGTTCCGTGCAAGATCGAGAATTTAAAGGATTTTTTTTTTTAATTCGGCTATCCCACCTTCCATCTACCCATCCGTATCCGTGTTCTGAGTCTTAGTAAATTGTTTGAGCTAGCCAGCTAAAGCAGATGAAAAAAGTAAAGGTATGATTCTCGATCTACACTTGTTCAGGGAAATCCAACACACAGGAAAAGACGACAAAGGAAGAAAGGCAAGCAAGAGACAATTGAGAAGATGCTCCAAACCACAAAACAGTAAAAATTGGCAGGGTAGAATAGAAGAAAGAAGAAGTGAGGATATAATGAACAAAGGAAGCAAAAGAAGAGCTAGTTGGAAGCGGGAAAGAACGCTCATGGGAAGTAAAAGGCCGAAGTGTCAAAAAGTAAGGGAAAAAGGAGGCGAGGAGGGGAGGGGAGAAGGAATAGTAGCGAGAGATATCATGTGTCCCAAAACAGAACAACATTCCCTTTGCAAAAAGGGTAAAAAAAAACGATAGGGGGAGCTAGTAGCAAGGTAAGAAAACAAAGAAAAGTAGAGATTCAAAAAACGGACTAAGGAAAATCTTCAACACTATGTTGCGCTTTAAAAGACCGGCTTACCGGCGTCTGAGTCTGGACTGCTATCTCCTTGATACGTATAAGGAAGCTCTCCACTCCAGTTTCACATCCCTCCTCCTATTCCATCTCTGCTTCCAGCTTTCAATACAGTGCTGTATTGTACTCCCCTAATACGTACCAGAAGCTTTCCACCCCCACCCAAACATCTATTGCTCCCACACACTAAATCCACCTGCCCTTCACTTTTTAGGACTTGGCTTTCCATCGGGAGTTTTTTTTCCCCCTTCTTTCTCGATTTTCATACTCTACTAGAGCTTTCTCTCTCTTTTTTTCTCCCCACCTCTTTCCTCCGACCTCTTTCTTTCTCTCTTTCTCCCCATTTTTATATTTTTTCATCTTTCTGTCTTTCCTTCTTGTTTTTTTTTTCTCTTTTCTCTTGTACGCATGTTAGCTAGCATACAACTGGTGCGTAGGCTCAGCTCATGCCGACACCAAGGAGCGATCCCACTCCAATCCCAATAATTGCGTGCTAGTTCCAGTAAAACCCTACACACTTTCTTGTCCCACACCTACACCTAAACAATTCTGTATCCTCGCCGCCCTTCTTGTTCTTCCTACTCTTTAACAGCTTCTGCTTCTCCTTGGCACGCTCAAGCCCAGCATTACCGCTATAACTGAAGGTGAGTTCTGAGCCTGCAGCGATATCACGGTTGGCGAACAGTGCTAAAGTGAAAATTTCGTGACTTCCAGTTACGACACTGTAAATATCGAGATTTGGGTCGCAGGAGTGGTTGGAAAATCGAGTTACATTCCCCATATCTTTCGAATCTAGACTGTAACTTCGCAGCCTGTAGTCTTCTGGGGTAGTAGATGCTGATCTCTCGAGCTTGTATCCAGAGCTGACTTCGGACTTCTGTTTGATGGGGCGGTTGTGAGAAGCAGCCCGACTGCTCTCGCCAAACTCTTCTGTTTCGTATAGGGCCTTTCCCCGTTTAACACCATACTCTCCGATCTCCTCATATTCCGATAGCTCTTCCACTTCTTTTTTGTTCTGTTTCCCCCTACCATTTCCAGCAGTGTAAGGTCCCCTTGTCCTTCTTTTCCTAGAACCACGAAAATAAGTAGTTCTTCGACGCTTCTTCTGCAGTGGGGCTGCGGGTTGCGCTTCGGCCGATTCCAGATCTGGTGTTTCTGGATTTTCTATAATCTCGAGAGCTTCTAAGGTCTTTTCCATCCCACAATTCATGGACTTCTCAAAAAAATCCAGATCAAAAAGGTATGAGAGCCCGCTTTGTCGATATCCCGCTTCTCTTCTTTCTGCTTCTGCCCGCGTGATTACTAAGCCAAGATACGAGTCGATATAGGTGCCCTTGAGAATCGGCTCTAGTGTGCGCAAACCTTGAGGATTAAAACATAAGGTCAGCTAAAGCTCGCAAGAGTAAATTCAAATTCAAAATCCAAAAAATAAAGGTACTCACCCCAGCCACACTCTCTTGTCATAAAAATCTCCAATTTCACCGTTCGGCCTCTTTGAATGACTCGGTTTTGGCATTCTATTGAACACTTGCAAAGCATATTGCATTCAGTAATACCTATATTGTTGGGACGGGTGACTCTCCCGTTCTCATCATAGGCAAATCCCGAGTCCTCCAGCCATTCCAGACTCAATCCACGATAATCGTAATTGCATGAACAAGTGTCAGGTTTGCAGCCACCTGGGCAATCACATCCAGCCATGAAGCCAGCATCTGGCTCACTGATCCCTTCGTCAAGCTTGCTCTCGCTGATGAATTTGAAACTGGGGTCAGGGCTTGGAGTGTCATTGACCGTGTTTTTCAATGTGATAGGTGGGCCGGGAACTAATTTGAGCATTGCAACGTAAGATTGATATTCCTCAGTGTTTTCGTTTCGACCGAGGCCCTCCTCCTCTTTTGCCTTAACCCGGTTGCTACTTCGTGTATGGTAGCCTCCCTAAGTCCAACTATATGAGTAATTGCTACCTTTTAAGGGTTTGAGTAAGGATGATCTTGTTGGGTTTCACCTTTTTCCCTGACCGAAAAGCCTCTGTTTTCCCCTCCTGGATCATATCCTTAACAGAAAGATTGGATTCTGCTTGACCAAAGCCAGAATCCCCTTTTCTTCCTAACTCCTTTTGCAATTCGCCGCTAATATCGAGTACGAGAAGTGAGGTGTCAGTTTTGGAATGTGAGTTTTTTTTTTCTCAGGTGGGCTTGTATACCCGATGAGACCTCTGTTGTTGGGTTTGATATACAAGTAAGTATGATGATACCAAAGGAGTGAAAAAATTAATGAAGAAATAATTATTTAAAACTTACCTAATTGAGGCAAAATTAGCAATCGGCTCTATGGCAGTGATAAACCTATCAGGTTCCTCGCTGTAGTAACGAGTTGTGATTTCCTCCAGTTCACATTAACGTTAGCATTTATGATTCAGACGGAACGAGCAATAGTGATAACTGTATTGCTCTTAAACAAGCATACTCAAGAATACAGGGGGGAAAACAACACTATGCTAGTGTAAGTCTGCGTACTGACCTGTCCATCCGCTGATATGGCGAGCAGCTTTGTGCTACACAAGGATTGCGAGCCCGTTGGCTCGGGACCGAAGGTAGGAAGTGAGGAATTCATAGTGGGCTAAACCCCTATAAGTTATGAAAAAATATTAGTTAAAATCCTTCTAGATAAAATATTTGGGATAAAAACCAGAGCTGTTAAATAAACAAATAAAAATATGTTACCAGTGAAGTTAAGCACAAATGGAAGTTATCAAGGAAATAACAGAAAGTAAATAAATCTAGAAGGGGCAAAGTGGGAAAGAATACCTGTAAAACACAGAAAATGTTGTGACAAGAGAGGTTGAGTCTTTGGAGGTCAGGGAAAAACTTTGCTAGCCAGGAAAGAGATGAAAGATAGGGAGGACAAGGATAGTGTATTTTGTAAAACAAATGAAAAAGAGAAGTGTTGAGAGTTGAAAGGAAGGAGGTTAGGAAAAAGGAGAAAGGGAGAGAGAAAAAATTTCTTGCTTAAATTCAAAAACCTTCTTGGCACATTTTTTTTTCTTGCCAAGACACCCGAATGGGCTAGAAATAAACAGAGGGATTATGTTCAAAGTCAATACAGAAATTCTTAGTGTATACTGTATTAAGGAAAAACAACAACAAAGGAATTATGTTGCATACATCCCAGGCTGCATGCATCTTGCATACCGGATTTCGCTGCACTGGACTGCAATCTTAGAGAGTTAGCTTTAATTCCAGCTTTCACAGTGGAGAGCCAACCTCTGATCAAGTTTCGCGGGGAAATCGTCTTGTAAGAAGGTTGATTTCTGTTGCCGGTCCACCTTAGCATGTCTAGCTTGCATAGTGGGGCCTACACACACATGTTCCGGAGTCGATCCAGTCCCGTTCTAGATCAATATAGCTAGTTTATATCGCAATCCGGTACCACTCCATCTCTGGTAGACGGCTCTTCTGCCGTTAGTGGCGCTTAGGAAGTGCCCCCCCCCTGGTACTTGACTGCTCCGGTAAGCTCTAAATTTAGAGCCGCCACCGAGTATCTGCAGGTAACAACGCCCTCCGCAAAATGCAAACCAGAAATCCCGAGGGAAGTCAGTCGCCAATCCGTTCGCACAAAACGTGAATAAAGCGGTATTTGGAGAGGTGCGAAAGTGGGATTGAAGGCGAAACTCTGGGTATGATCAACGGTGGTATCATGCTATACGAGGAGCTGAATTAGGGGGTAGGCGTAGAAAAATGGTGTCAGTTTTCCTGTCATTATCTGTCAATGGCTTTGGCTGGTGGCGGGTGAACCGCACTGCTCGCCGTGAATGGATGCTTCCCGCAGTTAGGGCAAGAGAGGACCCCTGCGAGTGGATTGGCGCTGCGGTTCGAGACCAACAGGAAGGAGCTTTGCTCTTCATGCCGGTTCTTGCACGAACAACCAAACAACCAAGCTACATCCAGGCGGTAACTCCGCATATAAATTTGAAGTTTGTAGTGAGTACAGAAATATTCCTATTTGGAATTAGAAATGAAACCAACAAGTGTTTTGTCAGCCACAGTCTCATCCACAGTAGCCAGAAGATCTCTAATACCTCCAATAATATCTTTGCCTCCAGTCCCTAAGTACTATCTTGTCTGCTGTGAATCCTTTAATATCTAGTGTGGAGTCAAGTGAACCATCAGTTGGAAGTGTAAAACCAATATTGTGAAAGGAGTCCTATAGGCTCTTTTTGCCCTATTTGTCTAGAACAAACCTTGTCACATTTCTCTTAAGTTTGATTAGAGTAAATGTTGCTCTGTCCCATATGCTTAAAGCAAATATTATCCAAGTGCATCCAACATACAAGGCCCTTGAAATACGATAGTTAGCAAGGCTGTGTTTGGCTTGCCAGGATTAGACTAGGATTGGGACTTTAAGTCTGAACTAAAAATTAAAAGTCCAGTCTAATCAGTGAAAGGCTAGACTTTAAATCCTAGAACTTTGGATCAAATATAATAAGATTTGGATTTGGAGTTTTGTTAATTGATAATTTCTGAGATATTTTAAAAGGACTTTTGGATTAGGGATATCACTACTAGAGACCTATCAAAACCTCAGTTTACATTACTATTTATTTACATTATATAAATATTTTTGTACTATAGTTTGATGAGCAATTTCCAATATCCTACTTCTTCATTTACTTGTTTTTATTTTGTTTTTCTCATTGGCTGAGATGTGTGCTTCATGCCCTCAAAGAAAGTCCAGATTCAAAAGCCTCATTCTGATCACATAGTGTTGGCTGTAGGTGTACAGGATCTGCCATGTGGCATTGTTCTTATTTGAATGTTGCCATTGATCTCCAATTCATTCCTTATATACCAGCTTGTCAAACTTGGTAGAATACATTGAAATGTTGTCAAACTAGTATATGCGTTCTGTAACGTGTTCACACTGGGGTGCTAGTCACACTTCCGGGTACAATAGGAGTAGCGCATAAGTTGATCTACAACCTATAGGTGTACTGCGCTAAGGGAGGCTCCGAGAGATAGATATAAAGAATAGGAACTTGAAGAAGTAACTGTTCAACCAAGTATATTAGAAATACTCTGTCTGTCGAAGTCTGCTGTTCCTCTAAGGGACTCAGTAGTCTTTAAATACAAGATTTCGTCCATGGCCTGCATGGGCAAGTTTCCTGATATTCCTTTACTCAAACCCCCAAATAAAACAAACTAAGTATCGAAGGATATTCAGAACTACAAGTAAAACAAACTGAGTATCAAAGGATACTCGAAACTATAAGTAAAACAAAATGAGTATCAAAAGATACTCGAAACCACAAGTAAAACAAACTGAGTATCAAAGGATACTGGAAACTACAAGTATAACAAACTGAGTATCAAAGGATACTCGAAACCACAAGTAAAACAAAACATAAAACAAATCCTTGAACCGAACGGACTGAACTCTAGTTCCAGTTACATGTTCGCTGAAGTGTCCCAACAGATGTATCTTAATAATGTTGAAATAAGATTCTGCATGGATCAGATCCAAGAACTGGTTGTTCTCCGCATCACACACCTCATCCAGTATCGGATGTGGCCTGACTGTGGTATATGGCTTATTAATCTGCACTCTCTGATTTCACATTTCCCTGTGCTGGTTTTAAACTTTCCCACGTGTTTGTTTAGAAATCTGGTATTCAAGGACAATATCCTTTGTCGAGTAAAACCGATTGAGCTATTGTTCTATGTAGTCTATAGTCTCAGGTGTATGGCTTTGGTATTGCACCATCAGACTGAAATTGAGTAATAAGTTGATGCAGGACAGGGCACGTTTGAAAGGCTGCATTTGAGCAGTGTCTGCCTGTCTCTGCACAACAGCAAGAATGGCCAAAAGACAAGGCCCCAAGTTCCTCATCTTCTTTTCCTGCTACTGGGTAACCTCACAGTAGGCCTTTTTAGGGACAAAGAATCCTGGGTATAGTGGCAGAGATCTGGAGGTGTAGTCAAATGCTGGTAGTCAGCCATGGTTCTTGAGAAACCCTTGAACCTACTCCATCATATACTTGAATAGTCCAACATGAACTGTATGTAGCAAATCTGGCTGGTGCAGCTCAGGCACTGAAACTCCAGAAATTCTATGAAAAATATTTCGATTGGTCTTAATACCTACTACAGCAAGGGTGGATTTGGTGTTACCAGTCAGGAGACTGGTTTCAGGATCTAGGCTTTCTTCTTTAAGACGCTCATATACCACATAATCTCTTGACAGATAGTATTACCAGAAGTAAGATCCCAGCTTGTCTGAAGGTACCTCATATTTAGGACAGGCATTGGATTTTACACTGTAAAGTGTAACATTTTCCTTATAGTGAGTACTTCAGGCCGCTAAAATAGGGAAGCATCTATGGACATTCCTATCTGCACAGTTGATTCCAACTCCCTTGAGAGCTACCAGTTGTAAGAGTTCAAATATGAGTTTGAATACATCCTGTAAAGTATTGGTATTGATTTGTTGTCAGAGGTCATTCGCAGATGTGGACTTTCAGAACTTGGGTTGGATTGGTAATAGCATAAGAAGGAGAACTACCATCAATTCAGGTTTGTTACACTTTATAGATGGAAGATTCCCGATTGTAATATACATAGGCTATGCCTTCTTGTCACCAAAGAAGTTGTTAAGATGTGTCTAGTCCAACATCCCAATAATGGGAACCACCATGGCACTGCAGGGAAGTGTTTTCTACTATCAGTTAGCATGTTCTTGATACAGGAGTATCCAGGGCAGGGATTGTACTTGGACATCCTAGCACCAGTGCACGGTATGCATTTCAGCAAATATCCTCTCTCCATTTGGATTCTATTCATGCCGTGGCACATAAACTAAATTCTCTTTGTACTCTATCTGGCACCGAAGATATCTGATACAGTCAAGAATGTTCTGATAGAAGAAAGACAAGGTTCTCTTGCCATTATTGACTTGACCTACGAACCACTGTATGTATAAACTGTACGGATCCTGGGAGCAGAGGTGGTTCTTAAGTGTATGCATTGATTTAAAGCTGATAAACCTTGCATTCCCAAGACTTCTTGAAAAGTACTCATTCATGTGAGACTTCGGGATTCTACTCTCTATAAACTAGGAGGTAAGTTTAAAAGAATGTACAGTCGGAAAGGGAGCTCATAGGTCTGTGCTCAAATTCCGTAGCTCTTCTTCTAATCCCTTCACATCTCTAATCAGCTGGTCAGCACCGGAATAACATGCCAGTTAGCTTGATACCAGGTAGGTGTTAGTGGTGGTATCTAACTCCAGTGCATTCTCATCACTCAAGAACTTGGAGCCAGATAGACCACGATCCACAGGTGATTCGTAGTCTGAATCAGGCTGCTCCTTGTAGTGGGTTGTAGTATTGAGGTGTAACAATTCGTGTTCCCTCTACTGAACAGGATCTGAGGGAGCAGAATGTTCTATGGTAGATGCAAGTAGATTTCTCAGACTTCGATGTGCTGTTTATAGGGGCTTCTTGTAGGGGCCTGCACAAGTATATTTTCGGTACGAAAATGGAGATTTGATGGGCTTGGCACCAGAGTCTTAGAGTACGGTTGATCATTTGAAGATTTGGTATATACTTGGCTGTGGGCAGAATGTTTTCATCTCAGATATGTGGATGGAAGCAATGTTGAGGGCATAGCTCCTTGGTGGTATAGGTAGGTACTATACTGAACTAGTTTAGGGCCTGGTATACTATATCACGTGGGATCGTACTAGTCTATTCTCTTTCAGCTGTAGTATACCTGTGCATTTACTAGGACTTGTGAATCAAGCATGATTAGTATACTTGTCAAATATGAGCAATAAGAGCCCAGATTTCTTGAGTATCAAAACTTTGAATTAGCAAAGACATTGAAAAATATTTAAGATATCTAAATCATCAGGTACTCCAATATATAATGTGATATGTCCATGACGGAAACGAGACTGTACCAATAAAAATTCAAGAGACTGTATCCATACCAAGAACACATATGAGATATCTATTCTCTCACCTATTAAGATTCAGAATCTGGTGACAGGAACCAAAACAACAACAACCTTCAGTACATATATATACTGAATGCTAGTCCCAGGACCCATGCTCCACCAGGCCAAGCATATGCACTTCTGGAAATTTGTCACGGCCACCCAGCTATGGAGATGGAATATGCATGGAGTTTTGGTGGCATATATTAGTTGTGGTTTCCTTGGTTGCATAGTAGGATTTCCTTTATAAAAATGACTAGGATGTGTTGCCACGCGATGAAAGACGGCGGGACTTGACGGAAGGATTGCGGCTGCGCATGACGCTAAGAACTTTCCTTTGTATTAGTGATCATGGAGGATTTCCTTAATATATAAAGGGGTGTGCCCCTTTATAATTTACCTTCTTTACGCAATCTGGTAATCTCCTTCGGACACCCTTTCTTACGTTTCCTTCGGCGACGATGAAGCCTTTCTTCTGATACTTGTGGGGGAGTCATCTGGGTTCGCCTAGTAGTCCTGCTGGTTGAGGTTGATGTTGGTGGAGTTGTTGTTTGGTGTTCGTTCGTTTGTGGTACCTGTCTCGCCTTCTCTTTGCTCGTCTCTGTCGTGAGGCTGTATGGGCTGGGGAACCTTCTTTTCTGCTTGACGGGTCTTCCCTGCGGTAAAATGTTTCGGCTTTCCTGTACTCGCTACCTCGCAGGATTTCGCGTTCGTTGGGATGGTTGGGAGTGGTTGTTGTGGGGGGATCACCCTGCTGCTGAGAGGATCGGGCGCCTCCATTCTTCGTGTTGGAGTTCTAAGGCCCACCCTTTGGTTGTTTCACGCGTTGTTTCCAGTGGCACTAACGCCTACAGAGTCGATTGATGACCGCTCTGTACCTTTAACTCGTCGTACCGATCACATCACACTTTTACGGTCGGGTCCCATGATGGGAATACCTGGCTGTCGGCTACATACCTCGATCGGAATCCTACGATGTTGTTTCCTCCCGTTCCCGCGATGTTTTCCGTTCGTGTGGCTGCTACGGGTGGTTGTGGGGTCTACTTCCTTGCCCGACTTGGGTGGGGATGCCTTTGACCCTGGTGGTTACGCCCCCTCTCTTGACTTCTACGGTTGGGAGTGTGGTGGTGGTGGGCGATTGGCTGCTGGGCTCCCGTGCGTGGGGGCTTGGCCCTAGCCATGTTGGGTGTTGGGGGGCCTTGGCGATCACACCCATTGCAAGTGTGGTATTCCTCGGCTCGCTTAGCCTGACTGGTGCTTACTCTCTACGGTCGCAACTGTTCTGAGGCTGGTCGTCATGACGATGCTGTTCTGGGCCTGTTTCCTTTGGCTCGGATATTCTTGCCATCCTTCCTGGGCTTCCGCTGCTCGGGTGGGTGGATGAGTGGGCTATGGGCTGCCCTGTTGTATGTGGCCCTGGTCTCTTGAAGTGGCCCTGCCTTGGCCTTCGGGCGGCTTGGTTCGGGTCCCGCCTGGTTACGTTCTGCCGGGTGTCCCTGGGGCTGTCCTCCTGACTTGGGAGCTTGACGCCCATCTACGATGCCTACACCCCATGTTTCCTCGGTAAAGTGGCCTGATGTTTGTGGCCTTCGCTAGTCGTTCGGGCGGTGGGCTCTGTGGGGCCGTGGCTGATATGTGTGGCTGCGGTTGGGCTGTGGCGGTGCTGGCAGACAATGGCCGGCCGTCATGGCGTCGGATATATATAGTCGCCCTGAGGTCTGGGTTGGGCTTCGGCCTGATGCAACTTGGTGGCTGGACTCGTGTTATGGTGCGGCGCCTGGGGGCGCTTGGTCTGGCGGACCTGATCTACACCTATTGCATTAGACGACCTGAAGGCGTGCCTGAGGCATTGCGCTCGGAGCCATGTTGGGCTAGGCGGGAGAAATAATACTGGGAGCCGGCCCTCGACTGATTGGTCAGTGTGAGGTACACCGTAACCCCCCGGAGCCTGGATGGTGGTTGGATGGTTGTCGGTTGTGTTAGGGGGTGGTGATGGTTTTGCTCTCGTTATCTGAGTCCGGGTCATGTCAAGGCTGCGGGGAGGGTTTCACGGGGCGATCCTGTGTTTACCAAGAGGGGAACAGCTCCCGTATGCTGACCTGATAACTAGCCGACCGAGACGCTACCCGCTTTGAATGTGGGCCCGCCGGTGTCTG
>LN891171.1:129768-142368 GCA_900010015.1 Tuber aestivum
ATACCTATGAGGATATTGCCCTAGGGGTGTCCTGGGTTGCCTATTACGGTACAAGGGGTGGGCTTTCTGCCAGCCTCGACTGATTCCTTAGGGGAGACTGGCTTTGTACCGCCCCTCTGTCATGGCCCTTTTGAGGGACAGTGCTGGAACGTTTTCTTGGGTGCCAGGTGGGGTTGATGATGGTGGATTTACTTTGTTATGATTTTTAGGAGGAATTTTGGCGCGAGATCGGACTGCCGATGGTACTGATTTCTTGATTGTGCTGGGATTCCCGTGGCCTGGCTAGGTGGGACAGGTGGGTGCTGGACTGTTGATGGCCTTGTACTTTAGCTTTAGTGTTGGTGCTCGCTCACTGGAGTGCTTAACGGTATGGGGCCGGAGGATCGGTATCTTGTATTTAGTTGCCTGTATTTCGCGGGGGCAGCAGGGCCCCAGTCCCCACGGTGGATCCCAACCGGCGTTAAACTCCTGTCGGGGGGGCGCTCGATCATAAGCCCTGTTTTGGCGCGACAAGTATAAATAAACTTAGATTGAATTCGGACACCCTTTCTTACGTTCCAGGGAATTATCTTATCCACCCTGATACCTTTCTTTGGCTCGACCAGGGTTAAAGTTTCCTTTCATCACCTCCATCATCGGGTCTTCACCCCCTCTCGTTCTGCAACCTCCTACCCAGCCTGACGGGGCCTCACAGTTTTGTGGGCAGGGTCGCTTATGACCTATCTTTCGGTCCCAGGGCCCCCCTCGCTTAAACGCCAACGCAGTGGCACCACCACTTCTTTACCACGATATTCAGCAGATGATTTTGATGGGAGCTGTAATGGCGCCTTCATGAAAATGTTTGAAGATCTGGTAGAGGCAGAACACATTGAGTCACCACTCACATTTGGAAAAGCCTTTCCCATCCTTATCCACATGATGCAAGTTTTGCACGAAGACTACAGGAAGGCAACTGATGGGCTAACTGAGCACATCACCGCCCTTACTGAGGAACTGGACGACCTTCGCGCCTCCATCCCCTCTCAGCCTGCTTCTACCACTGCCCCGCCGGTACCTCCTACTACCTCTATCACAGAGCAACCCTCTGTCCCTCCTCCCCCTCCTACCCTTCCCCACACCCAGCCTCCCAGCCCAGCAGCTCCTCCTTTGTGGGCTACTGTTGCTAGGAGGGTGAGGAAGCCCTCTCAGAAACCTGCAAAGCCTGGCCTCAAGCCAGCCAAACCCTCCTCTACCTCGGTTAAGCCTCCTGCTGACAAGAAAAAGGGCCTCACCATGCGCGAGCGTCGACTTATCATCAAAAGAGATGCTACCCCTCTCACCATTTCTGCTGTACAGCTACGCGACAGCATCAACCAGGCCCTGGCCTCCACTCTTATCCAGTCTGTCTCCTTCTGGGATGGGCATGTCACTCTCACTACTATGGACATGGTTAGAGCCACAACTGTCAACACCAAGGTTGGCACCTTTTTGCACCTCGTTCCTGGTGCCTCTACCGTCCACCTTGACACCCCCGCCACCGAGCTACTGGTGCATGGCATCGCTACCTCTACCTCTTTGGCCTCCCTTGCCCAAGAACTCACCACTTTTAACTCAGGCTTATCTCTTACCGCGGAACCTAGGTGGCTTACCTCTGATTTAGCATGCATTGGCAAACTTGCCTCAACGGTGGTTATCTCCATCACTGGACCCAAGGCTCCTTCCTTCATGGGCAAACGCCTCTCTGCCTTCTCCAATACCTACCGCACCGAGCGCTATCTACGCTTCAACAAATACACCCAGTGTGCCAACTGTCATAAGTTTGGCCACCACAGCATCAAATGCATCCTGCCTGCCTCCTGCCGCTGGTGCCTCCTCCCTCACTCTACTGGGGATCACTCCTGCCCCACCACTACCTGTCGCCTTCGAGGCCGTCCCTGCAGTCATACTACACCCAGGTGTGTGAACTGTGATGGCCCACATGAATCCCACTCATCTGTTTGCCCTTCTCGCCCCCGTCCAGCTACCCAAGAGTCTGAGGATACGGAGGAACATGGAGAAGAGGTGGATATGGACAGCTCTACATAGGTTGGGATACCTATAACAATGACGCCCTAGGGGTTTCTTGGGTCGGTTATTACGGTGCGAGGGGTTTGGTTTTTGTGCCTGCCTCGATTGATTGCTTAGGGGAGACTGGCTTCGTACCGCCCCTCTGTTATGGCCCCTTTTGGGGGACAGTGCTGGAACACTTTCTTGGGTGCCGGGTGGGGTTGATGGTGATGGATTTTATTTGTTATGAAGTTTAGGAGGATAAGAGGCGCGAGGCTGGAGCATTGCTGCCAGTGGTAGTGGATTTTTTGATTGTGCTGGGATTCCCGTAGCCTGGCTAGGTGGAACGGGTGGGTGCCAGACTGTTGATGGACTTGTACTTTACCTTTCGTGTCGGCTTGCTCACGGAGGTGTTGGCTTGTAGGGTTACTTCGGTGTCTTTAACGGGTCAGGAGAGTTTGGGTTCGGAGGTTGTGGTATCTTGTATTTAGTTGCCTGTATTTTGCGGAGGTAGCAGGGCCCCAGTGCCAGCGGTGGATCCCGACCGGCGTTAAGCTCTTGTCGGGGGGGTGCTTTGGTCATAAGCCATGGTTTGGTGGTAGCGAGCCAAAATAAGAACTTAGATTGAATTCGGACACCCTTTCTTACGTTCCAGGGAATTATCTTATCCACCATGATACCTTTCTTTGGCCCGTCCGGGGTCAAAGTTTCTCCTCATCACTTCCATCATGGGGTCTTCACCCCCTCTCGTTCCGCAACCTCCTACCCAGCCTGACGGGGCCTCACAGTTTTGTGGGCAGGGTCGCTTATCACCTATCTTTCGCCCTCAGGGCCCCCCCTCGCTTAAACGACCACGCAGTGGTACCACCTCAACTATACAAGTACCAGACACCTATGAAGGTCCTAATGGCATCTTCTTGAAGATGTTTGATGAGTTGGCAGAGGCAGCCGTGATTGAAGAACCTCTCACCTTTGGAAAAGCCTTTCCCGTTATACTACACATGCTGCAAATTTTGCACAAAGACTACAGGAAGGCAACTGATGGGCTAACCGAGCACATCACTGCCCTTACTGAGGAAATAGACACCCTTCGTGGCTTCGCTTTCTCTCAGACTGCTCCTACTACTGCCCCACCGGCACCCCCTACCCCCAACACTACAGAGCAACCCTCTGTCCCTCCTCCACCTCCTCCCCTTCCCCAGACCCAACCTCCTGGCCCAGCAGCTCCGCCTCTTTAGGCTAGTGTCGCTAGGAGGGCGAGGAAGCCCCCTCAGAAACCTACAAAGCCTGGCCCCAAGCCAGCCAAACCCTCCTCCACCGCGACTAAGCCCCTTGCCGAAAAGAAAAAGGGCCTCACCATATGCGAGCGTCGGCTCATCATCAAAAGAGACGCTGCTCCCCTCACATCCACTGTTCTACAGCTACGCGACAGCATCAACCAGGCCCTGGCCTCCACTCTTATCCAGTCTGCCTCCTTCCGGGATGGACATGTTACCCTCACCACGATGGACACGGTTAGAGCCACAACGGTCAACGGCAAAGTTGGCACCTTTTTGCACCTCATTCCTGGTGCCTCTACCGTCCACCTCGACACCCCTGCCACCCAGCTTCTGGTATATGGCATCACTACCTCCACCCCTCTGGCATCTCTTGCCCAAGAACTCACCACCTTTAACTCAGGCTTGTCTCTCACTGAACAGCCTAGGTGGCTTACCTCAGATATAGCACGTATCGGCAAACTCGCCTCAACAGTTGCTATTTCCATCACTGGACCCAAGGCTCCATCTTTTGTTGGCAAATGCCTCTCTGCCTTTTCCAACACCTACCGTACCGAGCGTCGCTTACGCTTCAATAAATACACCCAGTGTCCCAACTGCCACAAGTTTGGCCACCACAGCATCAAATGCACCCAGCCTCCTTCCTGCTGCTGGTGCCTCCTCCCGCACTCTACTGGGGATCACTCCTGCCCCACTGGTACCTGTCGTCTTCGCGGCCGTCCCTGCAGTCATATTACACCAAGGTGTGTGAACTGCGATGGCCCACATGAATCCCACTCGCCTGTCTGCCCTTCTCGCCCCCGTCCAGCTACCCAAGAGTTTGAGGATGCGGAGGAATATGAAGAAGAGGTGGACATGGTTGGCTCTACATAGGTTGGGATACCTATAACGATGATGCCCTAGGGGTTTCTTGGGTTGGCTATTACGGTGCAAGGGGTGTAGTTTTGTGCCTGCCTCGACTGATTGCTTAGGGGAGATTGGCTTTGTACCGCCCCTCTGTCATGGCGCTATTGAGGGACAGTGCTGGAACGCTTTCTTGGGTGCCGGGTGGGGTTGATGATGGTGGATTTTTCTTTTTTTTTCTTTTTTTTTCTTTTTTTTTTGTTATGATTTTTATGAGGATAAGAGGTGCGAGACCGGACTGCGGGTGGTAGTGATTTATTGATTGTGCTGGGATTTCCGTGGCCTGGATAGGTGGGGCGGACAGGTGCTAGACTGTTGATGGACTTGTACTTTAGCTTTGGTGTTAGTGCTCACTCACCGGAGTGGTTAACGGTATGGGGCCGGAGGATCGGTATCTTGTATTTAGTTGCCTGTATTTTGCGGGGGTAGCAGGGCCCCAGTCCCATTGGTGGATCCCGGCCGCCGTTAAGCTCCTGTCCGCGGGGCGCTCGATCATAAGCCATGTTTTGGCGCGACGAGTATAAATAAACTTAGATATTATTCGCACACCTGTACCTTGGAATTACACTCTCTATCATCTGGCGTCCTCTGGAACCAGTGAACGCTGGCTGACCTGGAACTCCTGAATCCTGAGCCTCATACAACTCACTTCGGTTGTACCCCTGTGCCTAGACCTCGTCTCCAGAATCCTGCCTGTCCTGATTGTGGTGTGCCTTAGGCTACCCGACCCTCAGACCCTGCCCGTTACACATGATTGCGTCCACTAGGACCCAACCAACACCCAATCATGGCTGCTTTGTTCCTCTTGGAAGACATCAACAGCCAACTCCAGGCCCTTGGAGCTATTGGGAATGAAGGCATCCAAGGCCTGTCCCACACCCAGATCCAAAACCAGTTCACTCTCGCCAGGGACCTGGCTCGCCAAATCATGAACGCCCCAGCTCCTCATTGACAAGCTACTCCCCTCCCTCCAGAACAGACCCCCCAGTATCAACACCTGCAACAACAGTGCAACCTCCTGATCCAAGAACGAGACAATGCCTGTGCCAAGTAGCAAGGCCTTAAGACCCGTCTCGGTATTATCGAGGCCAACCTCACACAGGCCAACGCTACCATCATGTCCCTGAACACCGCACTTGCCCTCATTCCTGCCACTGGTGCCGCGGCCCCTGCTGGTGGCAACAAATAAGTCTCAATCCCTGACCCTGAATAATTCGATGGTACCACCGACAAGCTCCGCCCCTTCCTCACACAGCTGAGGATGAAACTCCAGGGTGATGCCCACCGTTTCAGTAGTGATCAACACCGCCTTGGCTATGCCATCGGTCTCGTCCATGGACGTATCTTTATCCAGATCCAACACTTAGTCCTGGGCAACCGCATCGATTTCAAAAACATGGAAGCATTCTACGCCGAACTGGAACAAGCCTTTGGCGACCGCAATAGGGCCCAAACGGTGGAACGGGCTGTGAGAAGCCTCCAGCAAAAGAACAAACCTTTCATGGAATACCTTACTGACCTCTAACGCCTAGCTGTCAACACCCTCTGGAATGAAGCCGCCAAGCGTACCTCCCTCTACCAGGGCCTTAGCACTGCGCTGAAGGATGCCTTGGTATATGTCTTCCCTGTCCCAGAATCTTGGAATGACTTCCTCCCTCTCCTCAAGCAGCTGGACAACAATGTCCGTGCCTGCCCTGCCGAAAAGAAAGGCTCCTCCTCATCATCTTGGAGGACCTCCACTCCCGCTGCTCCGCGTACACCCATCTCCCGCTCCGCCACCAGCCTTTACAGTGACCAGTACGGCCTCTGGCCCGATGGACCTCTCAGCAGGACGCCGAAAGTTTTCCCCTCCTGAAAGGCAAGATCGAATCGCCCTTGGCCTCTACCTCTACTGTGGAGGACATGGACACATGGCTTGCGCCTGTCTGAATAAGGGACCTCGCCCCATGCACGGGGCTAGCACTGATGTCACCCCCACTCCCGAGGAGCCCCTCCCTGCCGAAGATGAGTCGCAAAACTAGTGGTCCCATGTGCAGCCTCTGGCACTGACATAGGAGATGTTAAGTCTTCTCCTTGTTGAGTCATTTCTAGTTTATCTCGGGACGAAATGGAAAATGGAATTAAGGATAACCACTTGGTAGTTGCTTGTGACATCCTAGACAACCAATATGTAATCCGAGCACATGCCCTTATTGATTCGGGAGCAACTGGTTATGCTTTCATGGATATAGACTTTGCAAGCTGTCACCACCTACCTCTATCCCAACTCAAAGAACCCATACACCTCTCTGTCATTGATGGAAGACCTAGCAGCTCTGGGGCGATAACCCATGTCCCCCGCTTTGACCTCAAGATAAATGACCACCTGGAATCTATCCCTACCATAATCACCAAACTTGGTGGTTACCCCCTCACCCTTGGTATCCCTTAGCTGAAACAACACGACGTCAACATCTGCTTTGCCTCTACTACGAGTACCTTTGAGTCTGACTATTGCCTCAGAAACTGTACCGCCAGTGTGACGAGTATCCAGGGAATCGAATATGAGATCCACCACTTCCTCGAAGCTTACGCCCTCCAATGTGCGCTGGACGAGACTGTGTTAGAACAACAGGAAGTCAAAGAGATTGTCCCTCCCGAATATCACAACTTCCTACGGGTGTCCCTAGAAATAGAACAAACCCAACTACCCCCCAGCCAACCTAGGGTAGACCACGAGATACCCCTGAAACCTGGTTTCACTCCTCCATTTGGTTCTCTCTACAACCTATCCATGCCAGAGCTCGCTGGCCTAAAAGGATGGATTGACGAAAATCTGAACAAGGGCTTCATTAGTCCTTCCTCCTCCTCAGCTGCATCTGTGGTCCTGTTTATCAAAAAGAAACATAGCACCTTAAGACTCTGTGTGGACTATCGAGAGTTGAATGAGGGAACTGTCAAAGATCATGGACCCCTCCCCCTGTCAACGAAAACCTTCATAAACATTGCTGAGGCTAAAATCTACTCAAAGATCGACATTCGCGGGGCCTACAACCAAGTCCTAATGGACAAGAAGGAGGGATGGAAGACTGCCTTCTGCACCCGATACGGGCTTTTTAATTCAAATGTCATGCCATTTGGCCTTACCAACACTCCCGCCACCTTCTAGGCCTTCATCAACAAGGTCCTATACCAGGGACTAGACAGATTCTGTACAGCCTACCTCGATAATATTCTTATATACAGCAAGAATGAAGAAGAACACATCAAGCATGTATGCTGGGTGTTATAGGTATTGCAGGAGGCCGATCTAGAAGCCAAACCCCAGAAATGCGAGTTCCATGTCACCCATGTGGAATACCTGGGTTGTATCATCAGCCCCGACGGCATCCGGATGGACAACGCCAAGGGGGAAACCGTTACCACCTGGCCCGTGCCCAATCATGTATGCAAAGTCCGCACGTTCTTAGGCTTCGGCAACTTCTACCAATAGTTTATTCATGCCTTCTTGTGGCTGGCCCATCCCCTTACTGCTCTCACGAAAAAGAATCGGCGCTTTGCATGGGCTCCTGAATGTCAACATGGTTTCGAACAATTAAAGAAAGCTGTCACCACAGCCCCTGTCCTTGCCCACTTCGATTTTCACAAAGAAGTGATTATTGAAACCGATGCCTGCGACTTCGTCTCTGCTAGTATCATGTTGCAAAAGGATAACAGTAGATGCCTCCATCCTATTGCCTTTTATTATCGCAAGCATAGTCCTACCGAATGCAACTACGAGATTTACGACAAGGAACTAAAGGCCGTGGTCAGAGCCTTCGAAGAATGGCGATGTTACCTTCTCGGAAGACAGGTGACCATCATGATAGACCACCTCAACCTCAAACACTTCACTACCAGGAGACTAGTGAACAACAGGCAGGCCTGTTGGTCCGAATTCCTGTCCTAGTTCAACTACCAGATCGAGTACTGGCCCGGAAAGTTAAATGGCAAGGCCGACGCCTTGACCCAGATGAAGGACGTGACACCAGAACAGGTGGAGGAACGGAGAAGCCACCGGACCCAAGTGGTGTTAAAGTTTCAGCCTGTGAGTTTGCTGGCGAACATTACGCTTCCTACTGGAGCGTCGCCTATTGAAGATCTTTAGAAAGAGGCCTATGAAGCTGACATGGTTCCAATCCAGGTGCTCCGCACCCGGAACAAGGTTGACTGAGACTCCCGCCTCCTATTGCTGAACGAGTGTAACTGGGAGGGAGATCGCCTACTCTACCGCGATCTGATTTACGTTCCCTGGCATGATGAGTTGCGCCTCTGGCTGATACAAGATTTTTACAACTGGTCCTCAGCTGGACACCCCGGATGCGCCAAGACCCATGAGCTTATGTCCCGACCTTATGCTTGGCCTGGCATGAGGTGAGATATTGGATGCTTCCTGGCCAATTGTTATATCTGTCAACGAAGTTGCACCTCCCGGCACGCCCTCTTTGGTATCCTGCACCAGCTGCTGATACCCGACCGCCCCTGGGAACATATATCCATGGACTTTGTTACAGGCCTACCTTGGAGCCAAGAGAATGATGCTATCCTGGTAGTAGTAGACCGACTGTCTAAAATGCACCACCTGATTACCTGTCGTACTACTATCAACACCCCTACCCTGGCTGACCTGTACCTTCGCCATATCTAGAAACACCATGGCCTCCCAAAGACCATCACCGCTGACCAAGGTACTCAGTGGACTGCAGACTTCTGGAGAACCGTATGTGAAAGACTGCAGGTTGAACGAAAGATGTCCACAGCCTTTCACCCCCAAACAGACAGCCAAACTGAACATGTCAACGCAATCATGGAACAGGACCTTTGAGCTTTCATCAACTACCAACAGGACAACTGGTCTGTCTAGCTTCCTATGTCGGAGTTCGCAGCCACCAGGAATGCCTCAGACTCTACCGCTTTGTCGCCTTTCTTTGCCAACCATGGCTACCAACCCCATATGGACTTCCTAGATGGCGCCAACGAAGTCTCCGATAAACCCTGAGCAGGCACCTTTGTAGAATGCATTCAGAGTAACAACGACCACCTGAGAACCAAGATCACCTTTGCCCAGGATTGGCAACAAGAATATGCCGACAAGGGGAGGCTCCCGGCCCCTCACTTCCAGATTGGAGACCTTGTCTGGCTAAATGTCAAGAACATCCACACCAAACAACCCTCCCTAAAGCTGGACGACAAGCATTTCAGCCCTTATCCTGTCCTTGCCTAGATAGGGACCCATGCCTACTGATTAGACCTCCCGCCTACCATGAAAATCCACAACGTGTTTCATGTCTCCCTCCTTGACCTAGCCTCACATGACCCTCTTCCAGGCCAAGAGATACCGCCACCACTACCAGTGGAGGTTGATGGTGAGCAGGAATGGCAGGAGGAGGAGGTCTTAGACACTAAGTTCGTACGAAACCACCTAGGTTACTTAATCCGTTGGAAAGGATACGCAGAGGCTACCTGGAAGCCTGCTGACTATGTCAACGGACTCCGAGCTCTGGATCAGTCCCATGAAAGCTACATCCACAAGCTCGGGCCCTTACCTGAATAACTTACCTCAAGGGACTTCGGCATCGGAGAGGGCCGCTAGTGTCATGGCCACCCGGCTATGCAGATGGAATATGCATGGAGTTTTGGTTGCATATATTGGTTGTGGTTTCCGTGGTTGCATAGTAGGATTTGCTTTGTATAAATGAATGGGATGCGTTGGGGCACGACGGAAGACGGCGGAACCTTATAGAAGGATCGTGGCTACGCGTGATCCTAAGAACTTTCCTTTGCATTAGTGATCATGGAGGATTTCCTTAATATATAATAAAGGGGTGTGCCCCTTTATAATTTACCTTCTTTACGCAATCTGGTAATCTCCTTCAGACACCCTTTCTTACCTTCCATGGAATTATCTTATCTACCACAATACCTTTCTTTGGCCCGACCGCTGTCAAAGTTTCTCCTCATCATCTCCATCATGAGGTCATCACGCCCTCTCGTTCCGCAACCTCCTACGCAGCCTGACGGGGCTTCGCAGGTTCGGCTATCACCTATCTTTCGGCCTCAAGGCTACTCCTCGCTTCAATGGCCAGGCAGTGGCACTACTACAAGTCCACCACAACACGTACAGGATGACTTTGATAAGGCCAACGGGGCTTTCATGAGCATGTTCGATGAGTTCTTTGAGTCACAGGGATTCACAGCACCAAACATGTTTGGAAAGGCCTTTCCTATTATAATCCACAGGATGCAGATTTTGCACGAAGACTATAGGAAGGCGACCAATGGGCTAACCGAGCACATCAACACCTTTACTGAGGAGTTGGATGCCCTCCGCGCCTCCACTCTATCTCAGCCTGCTCCTACTACTGCCCTGCCGGCACCTCCTACTACTGATACTACAGAGCAGCCCTGTGTCCCTCCACCACCTCCCCCCCTTCCCCATACCCTACCTCCTGGCCCGGCAGCTCCCCCTTCTTGGGCTACCGTTGCTAGGAGGACAAGGAAGCCTTCTCAGAAACCCACAAAGCCTGGCCCCAAACTAGCCAAACCCCACTCTTTCTCAGTTAAGCCCCTTACTGACAAGAAAAAGGGCCTCACCATGCATGAGCGTCGGCTCATCATCAAAAGAGATGCTGCCACCCCTTACCTCTACTGCTGTACAGCTACGCAACAGTATCAACCAGGCCTGGCCTCCACTCTCATCCAGTCTGTCTCCTTTCGGGATGAACATGTTATCGACACTACTATGAATACAGTTAGGACTCCGTTGCCGTTACAACCACAGCGAAAGAAAAAACCACACCAAGTTTTTCGCCAAGCCCCCACCTCATTGGTCAACAACCAAATCTTCACGCTTCCCCACCCACTTTACAGACTTTTTATCAACAAATCATCCTCTATTATTTGTTTTCCATTACCTTTTATCAACTGAGTCCCTCCCCTACCACCTCTGATGCCTCCACAGGCTAGAGGAAGAGGCAGGGGTGCTGCCAACCCCTTGGCAGACCCATTCCAACCCCACCAGAATACCCCAGCTCCAACCACGCCTGGAGACACCCACATGGATGAAGACATCCCCTCTCCTGTGGATACAGTCCAGCCTCCCGCTACTCCAAACCAGCCTACACCTGGCTCTGCTCAGTGGTCCCCATGGAAACCAAACAACCCTGACAGAGACGCCTCCTTCAACACCAAACAATGAGTCAGCTATCTTGAGGACTCCTTTCAATCACTCATCAACCACCTCAGTGTTGTCCAGCAAAGACACATCAGTGATACTGCTGTCTTGAAAGGGCAAATTGACGAACTCAACCAACAAGTTTTACTCCTACAAGAACAGCTTTAGCAGCAAGCCTCCACCCCCGCTCCAGTACTCCCAACCCTACCAAACCCCCCACATCAGCAAACCTGGGCCCAGAGGATAGCCAAAGCACTCCCTGCCCGCCCCTCTACCACCACACCAAACAAGACTTCAACAGCTGAAGTTTTGACGAAACGCGACTGTACTATTGTTATTGAAAGAGATGGCACTGCCCTCTTAGATGACACCAACCACCTCCACATTCGCGACGCTGTTAATACAGCTATCAAAAAACAGCTTATCTCTACCATTGAGTTCACGCCTAACCACCATGTCCTCCTCATCACCAAGGATAACACTCCTGCCTCCATTGTCCTCAAAAACCATCGCTTTGTTATTGAGGACGCTATTAGAGCTACCATTCCTCCCGCCTCTCTGGCCTCAGAAAAGATGAAGTCTGGCACAAGGTCATCATACACGGCATCCCAACCACCACCACTTTCCCCACAGTCCAGGCAGAGATTGAAGCCTTCAACCCTGGCACCCACCTCCCCCGCCCTCCTAGATGGCTCACCACTGAAGCCCAACGCCAGAACAAAGCTGCATCAGCTATGGTTCTCACGATTGCAGGCAACGAGCCCACCTCCCCCAGCCTGAGCAGAGGCCTCTCACTCTTTGGAAGGAAGTTTAAGGTGCAGCGTTACCTCACCTTTGGCCCTGACACTCAATGCTCCAGATGCTTGGAGTTTGGCCACCACCCAACCCAATGCACCAAAACCCCCCACTGCGCAATCTGTTCTCAGGAACACCCAGCCTACCTACACACTTGTGGAAGATTAGACTGTCCTACCAAGGGCAAGCCATGTCTTCACACCACAATTCGCTGCCTCAACTGTGGCAATAACCACCTCGCCACCTCTAAGGAGTGTCCTACCTACCTACACACACACCAGGCAGCAACTGATAGGAGGAGCAGGGCTCTTTGGGTTTTATTACTTTGTATTTTCTTTATCGGTTAGGCAATAGGCGGGGAGGAGGATTTCATTCTTTGCACTTTAGCCGGGATGCCCAACAAAAAGA
>LN891171.1:147518-159124 GCA_900010015.1 Tuber aestivum
GGGTGAAAGGTTGTATTGTTGAGGCTGATGGGGGATGAGGCCAAAGGGCAGCGGTCCCTCGGGGTGCGCCAATGGGCGAGTTCGGTTTTGGCGATTGAAAACTCCACGCCCAGTTTGCGTGCCCGCTCTTGGACCAGGTAGAAGAAATGTTGGAGCTGCCGAATGTTGGTCCTCGTGGAAAGGGAGGCAACTGTGAGTGCGAAGTCGTCCACATAGGAGATGATAAGGCAACGAGGAATGGAGCAGTGAATGGAAGACACATAGATAACAAAGAGCAGGGGGGAGACTGGGGAACCCTGGGGGGTGCCGACGGCCACAGGGGAGAAAGGGCCCGGTGCCCCTTGAAAAACAAGGCGGCACTGGCGTTGGGAGAGGAAAGAGCCCACCCAGGACGTAAGGTAGCGGGGGGTCCCATGTTTAGTGAGTATAGAGGAGAGCTGATTTCGGTTAACATTATCGAAGCCTCCTTTGATGTCTAGGAAGAGAGTAGAGGCTGTTAGACCCCTGGCTTGGTGGAGGCGAATTTCGTGCGAGAGGGTTGTCATGGCGTCATAGCAGCTCAGGCCGGCCAGGGAACCACACTGATTTATGTTGATCAGGCCTGCGGGGCGAGCCACCGCTGCCAGTCTGAGGGCCACAATGCGTTCAAGGATTTTGGACACTGTTTGGAGGAGGACAATGATTCGGAATGAGGCAGGTGAAGAGTAGTCGGGCTTCCCTGGCTTGTCCAGGACTATGCCGTTGGCTTTCTTCATTGAGGGAGGGTGGTAGCCGTGAGTGAGGAGAGGTGACAGCAGCGCGGGTAGTCGCCTGTCATTTGAACGGTGGATGGCCTTCCAGACTCCATAAGGGATCGAATCAGGGCCTGGGGCGGAGGTGGCGGAGGAGCGACGTAGGACGGCGGAAACCTCGGAGGCGGTGATTGGTGTGCATCCTGAGAAGGGAGGCAGCAGGCGTGAGGGCGGAGGTAATGGTGGCACAGCAGGGAAGAAGTGTTGGAGGAGGGTGTCGTTTATTTCGGATGGTGTGTGGGCGTCAGGAAGGGAGGGGAAGCGAGCAGGGGCACGACCGTAGGCGAACTTCTTGGCAGACCAGGCTCCATAAGCGAGATAATGACATATAATAATAATAATAATAATGAACACGGTTAGAGTGACCACTGTCAACAGCAAAGTTGGCACCTTTTTGCACCTCATTCCTGGTGCCTCTACCATCCACGTTGACACCCCTGCCACCCAGCTTTTGCTACATGGCATCGCTACCTCCACACCTCTGGCATCTCTTGCCCAAGAACTCACCCCCTTTAACTGAGGCTTATCTCTTACCGAACAGCCTAGATGGCTTACCTCAGATATAGCACGCATCAGCATACTTGTCTCAATTGTCATTATTTCCATCACTGGACCCAAGGCTCCTTCCTTTGTTGGCAAATGCCTCTCTGCCTTTTCCAACACCTACTGTACTGAATGCCGTTTATGCTTCAATAAATATACCCAGTGTGCCAACTATTACAAGTTTGGCCACCACAGCATCAAATGTATCCTGCCTCCTTCCTGCCGCTGGTGCCTCCTCCCTCACTCTACTGGGGATCACTCCTGCCCCACTGCCCCCTGTCGCCTTCGCTGCCGTCCCTGCAGCCATACCACACCCAGGTGTGTGAACTGTGATGCCCCACATGAATCCCACTCCCCTGTTTGCCCTTCTTACTCCCATCCAGATATCCAAGAATCTGAGGTCTCGGAGGAACATGAAGAGGTGGACATGGTTGGCTCTACATAGGTTGCGATACCTATAAAGACAATGCCCTAGGGGTGTCTTAGGTTGGCTACTATGGTGCAAGGGGTGTAGTTGTTAAGGCCTACCTCGACTGATTGCTTAGGGGAAGCTGGCTTCGTACAGCCCCTTTGTCATGGCCCTGTTAAGGAACAGTACTGGAACGTTTTCCTGGGTGCTGGGTGGGCTTGATCTTTGCTGGATTTCCTTTGATCTGAGATTATGAGGATTTTAGGTGCAAGACTGGGTCGATGCCGCCAGTGGTAGTGATTTATTGATTAAGCTGGGATTTCCGTGGCCTGGATAGGTAGAGCGGATGGGTACTGAACTGCTGATGGACTTGTACTTTGGCTTTGGTGTTGGTGCTTGCTCACTAAGGTGGTTAACGGTACGGGAATGGAGGATCGGTATCTTGTATTTAGTTGCCTGCTTTTAGTGGGGGTAGCAGGGCCCCAGTCCCAGCGGTGAATCCCGGCCAGCGTTAAGCTCCTGTTGGGGTGGCGCTCGATCATAAGCCATGTTTTGGCGCGATGAGTATAAATAAACTTAGATTCAATTCGGACACCCTTTCTTACATGCTACTGATATTCCTTTACCTCTTTGAAGTTATTCGGCTCGGTTATTTATTTTGCACTTTGCTTGTTTATTTTGTTTCGCATTACCTGCAACATTTACTTCCCTCCTCCCCTAGCTTTGGGTTGAGTTGGTGTGCACTACTTAACCTGGAAGGTATTCAGGACGAGATATCCTTGGTTTCAGCCCGGTAATCACTGGTGCAGTCGGGCGGGCAGACATGTCATCTCCCTCCCATTTTCCTTGGGCTTCAGCCTTATCGTTTGAGGTTACATCGTCTATGATCCCAGATGATGAGCCTTCCCCCTTTTCTCTGGGTACGCCCTCGGTTATTTTAGACGTCGCGGACCTAGCACACGATACTGTAAGACACCACTGTGGCCTTGTTGAATTTGCGACACGGTCGTACTGTGCACCAGGCGGTGACTACACGTTCCTCTCATTTGATTACAATTACAGTTGCGTCAATGCTATGAATGAGGTGTTTGATGATGATGTGAGGGCTCTGGTGGCTAATGCCAAGCCTGTTATGATGAAAGAGGTAGAGTGTTTGGTTGACGGATACCTGGTTGGACAGCGATGTTTGGCAGAATGTAGCCTCAACCTTGCTTCCACTACCAGGTTGTTTGACTGACACAACCCAGGCGGGGGATTGGAGTTTGCTCTATCCCACAGCGCTTTGGCTCCTGAGGATTCACAAGGGGCGATCCCAGAGTCCTCTGTTCCTGCCCATCCTGCTCCTGCGATTATGGAGGCCTCGAGTTGGGCATCTACCCCCCCGAGACAAATCATGTCCCGATGAACCGTGGAATCGATGGCGCCAGAGACACTGGCCCCGCTGGCTCATAGGAGTCATTCCACCCTATCCCTCATGGCCTCTATGTTGTCTTGACATAAGACAATCTATGGTAAGAAGTGTGACCTTGACGCTGTGTTGGACCCCGACTATGAACCCACGCCGCCTCCATTTGTTGAACGAAAAAGGTGTGGACGATCCCCCTCGCCTGACCCTACCCTGATATCTGTGTCCAATGGGAGTTCAGGTTCGTTGCTCACTTCTACCAAAAGGGTACCAACCAAGGAGGGAAGGAAGATGGTAGTGATCCCTAGGGAACAACTGACCTTCAAGTTGGATGAGATTAGGCAGCAAACTGCTCCAGGACTTAGGCCGGTTCCATACCCAGCTTCGACTATTGAGTCCATGGATAAGGCGAGGTCCCCTCCTTTGGCTACTAACGATGTGCTTCCCTCCTTGGAGGTGATTGCTAGAGACACCCCCATGGATATGGGTGGTGATAGGAATACCGAGGCTATGGGTTTGGAGGACAGCAAGTATGCTGACTCTGAGGCAATCCCGTCCTTACCGGTTCGATCCAGTTCGCTGATTGTGGCACAACCCCCCACCCAGCATGAATCAATAGATGTGGAGGTGGCAAGGGCACAAGATGCGATGAGACAGTTGGATGAAGCGGATAAGGCAATAAGGCATGTGGATGAAGAGTTGCATGCCCCTCCCTTGTGATGCTCGGAGTCGGTAGTATCCCGAGACTTTATTCTTGGGGTACTTGGTAGGGTAGAAACCCCTGCTGCCATTCCATGTACTGGCGATGCCTCCAGCCCGTCAGAAGACAGCTCTGACTCGAGTTCTGAGTCTGACTATCGGGATGAGGAGGTCAGAAGGGTGCTATTCGGTGGGAAGGAGGGGTATGATGACCTCCGGGATGTAACAAAGGGTATCAAGATGATATTCCAGATGCTGGAAGAGTCACAGGCGTTATACAGGGATCTGAGGTCTAGGGTGTTTGAATTGGAGGAGGAAAACAGGTAGTTGGAAGAATCAGTCCGGAGGAGAACTGGACTTTCCAAGAACTCCTCCACCCCAACCCCCCCTCCCCTCCTGTGAGCAGCACTCCATCTGCGAGTGAGGAGTCGGCTACGGCCCCTCCTGCTGCTAAGAAGGTGTCCTGGGCTGCTGTGGCCAATAGGCATATGAGTCCTATTATGGATAAGCCTGCAAGCACACCCCCGACAGAGCGAAGGAGGTGCTATAACTATCAGGATATGGGACATCTTTCAGCAGTCTATCAGAAGCCCAAGAAGGAAAAGAGGAAGTCCATGGAGGGGGCCCTCCCACTGCTGGCACTATCGGGAGACTCTTCATCGAGCTCCTCCAGCTCGGACAGTGATGGCGGAGTATCTATTACCCCGACCCCCAAGGCTAACAAGAAGGTCCTGGCCAAACCTAGATTGGTCACGTCTATGAAGCCTAAATCAGCTGCCACACCCATGCCGGACCAGGAACTGTCCCTCCTGCAAGGACCTGCAGCAGCTGTCCCGGGTACCTAGACAACGGTGGTGGGCAGGAAGAGCTACCTTGCCAACACCAGGTTCGATAAGGGTGACAGCAAGTTACCTGCGCCCCCCTCCTCCTCACTGACCCCTAAGGCCAAGAGCCATGGCCTCACTATCAGATTCCTGAACAGGAAGTCGGTTGAGTTACCAGACGGCATTATGACTAAGACCATCCGGTCTCACATCAACATCCTCCTGTCCAACAAGGGCAGAGTTGCCGGGACAGTCCCGTATATCAAGGAAGCAGTATTCCGGACCCCCATCGGCTGCATTTTCATGATGCTCGCACAACATGAGGTTGGCCAGATTAGTGGACAACTGGAAGGGATCAAAATGATCCTCCTGAAGGAACTGGCCACTCCGGATTTCGAGTTCCAGCACAACATGGACAAGATCACCATTCATGTGGGACAGGTACCTCTGGCTGATACAGGCCATGGATCAGTTTGGAAGGTAGAGTCTTGGACTGGTGACAAAGCATACAACGGTCTTCACCTCCACATTAAGCAGTCCAACCCGGGTGTCAACACTGCAGGACGCCCGGCCCTGTTGGGATCGGCCAAGGCCATGAGATAGCACAACGCTACTACCTGTGGTATCAGGTTTGTGGTTGAGAAAAATGACGCCATTTTGGCTGCCCTAGCTAGAGGCACGCTTTGTTTAAGGGCCCAAGCCAGGCCTGTGAGGATATTCATGGAGCATCACCCTCCGGTGGTGTGCCAGAGGTGTCTACAGGTTGGACACATGCAGGTTACCTGCGCCTTCCCCTCCCGCTGTCGATTTTGTTTGGGGTCACACCTGTCTAAGGACCATGAGTGTGGCATGATTAACTGCCCGGGTGTTAGGGGGAACGCTTGGTTGCACACCCGGCAGCTGTGGTTGCTATGTGACAGGTCAGACCACTTTACCGGTCACCTGTCCTGTCCAGCAACGGATACCCGTGGGACCCCACCCAGACTCCCGCCAACCGTACCATCTCTGGAAACAGTCGACGACACTGCCCACAAAGGCTTCTCCGATAGGACGATCAGAAGGAATCAAAGGGAGAATGCTGGAGAATCGAGGTATGCTGAGTACTGCAAAGTCATGGAGGCATCACACAACCATACCCAGGCCAAGGTCGTGGCTTCCGGGAAGTATACTGGGAGGTGCAGGAACTGCAGCAAGATTGGACACATGGCATATGAATGCAAGCAGGCACTTAGGTGCAACAACTACCATGAGGTTGGGCATACATTCAAGAGCTGTGAGAAGGAGAAGGTGGTCAGATGCTTCATCTGTCATGAGGAAGGACATGCAGCCAGAGACTGTAGGGAGGAAGAATTGAAGAGGTTGAGGAATCAGGCGAGGAACAAGAAGAGACAGGCTCTGAGGAACAAGAAGATCTCGTCTGCCAAGGGCAAGGAAATTGACCCCTCCCCCTCCTCTCCCCCCCCCCCTCAAGTATCGCCCCCACCGCCTACCAAGAAGAATAGACTCCCCAGAATCCGTCGCCTTGATAAGACCAGATATGTTGGAGGCATGGTTTCAGAACCCATTATTGTGGGGTACACAACCATTCATGGTAAGGGCTCTACAAGCTCATGTGATTCCGCAGAATCTCCATTTTAATGCATTTTACAACTCTTGCATTAAATGTCGGGAAGGGGGTGAGGAATCGGGAGGCGGCTTTTGATTTCTTTTCCTATGTTGATTTGTTTCTTGTTTTGGAACCACCTGTTGATGCTGATGGTTTGCATGTACCGCATGAAGCTAATGGGTGGGATTTATTTTCATTTGTTAAAGGTTCAGGCATTGAGGTGTTTGTATGCTCATCTTTGTGTGGGCTGTTTGATGTGGCAGGGCATGAGAGATGTTTTTCTTTGGTGGGCTGTTATGATGGTGGGGTGGAAAGACGGTTGGCTGGGATATACCTTCCACCCAAGGATGGGAAGAAGGTGTTTTGTGGGGAGTTGGAGAAGCTGGTGGGTTGTGATGTACTGTTTGGCGACTAGAATGCTCATGATGCATACTGGGATCTGGCTGGCAACAACTATTGAGGGGAGTCGTTGAGGACGTGGATGACTGACAATCATTACAACATGACCTTCCTGAGTGAACCCACATTTAGGAATATGTCGAGGATTAAGCTGTGCTTCCACTATGCCAACTTGATCCATCACTGATCGAGCGACGCTGTGGGGTGTGTACATATTGCACAACTGATTAAGCTGGATGTGACAGCACCGACGGACATGATCCGAACATGGCCAGCCTGGAAGAAAGTCTGTTGGAACAGAGTCAGGAAGGACTTGGTCGAGCTCCACAAGGGTCCAGACGATACCATGTGGACAAGGGTAGGGGGAATTGTCAACTTATTGCCAAGGCTTCCGGCAGGGAGAATACCCTGCAAGTGGTGGACCCCAGAGTTGGAATGAATGAGAAGGGACGTTCAGAGACTGCGCAGACTTGGCAGGAGTGATCCCTTATGTGCTACTGACTACCGGCTTGCCAGATGTGTATGCAGATCATCTATTGTCCGGGCACGGTTTGAGTACATCCAAGACCAATTAGGACAGGCCGAGGACCCGGGAGTGTTCATGCCGGTCCAGTGATTGGATGCTAGAAGGACCCTGCCTACATTGGTCCTTGATGATGGGAGGGTTGCGGCCACGCACGAGGACATTGCGGAGGCTATAGCAGCCCAACTGAATCCTGGGGAACCATCTCCTTGGACACCTCCGGAAATCGAGATCGATATGGCCCAAGAAATAGAATTGGCACTGGCTCAGTCACCAACCAATACAGTGCTGGGACTAGACGATATGGGATATCTATTCCTGAGGTTCTGGAAGTGCCAGCAACTGGAAGACCTGAGACACCTGGTAGATTACTGATTGCGACACAACATCCTGGATTGGCATGAGGCAGAGGTAGTATTAATCCCCAAGGTTGGCAAGCCTAAGTACGATGTGGTTAAGGTGTGGAGGATGATACATCTGTTGCCTGTATTGGCTATGGTGGCTGAGCGGGTTGTTCTAATTTGGTTGGCACTATGCCTGGAACTTGGGAAAACACAGTTCGGCTCACGGCAAAAGAGCAGAGTCCATGACGCGATAGCAGTCATATTTGAATTCCTGAAGCATAATGAAGGTTATCACAGGATGATGCTGTCGGTTGATGTTAAGGGGGTGGTTGACAATATCAATGTTGATCTGCTCTCTGATTTTTTGATGGCAAAGGGTTGTACTATGGTGTTGTGCTGCTGGATACGCAGGTGGTGCACTAAGAGGACAGTCTGGTTCCGGTTTAACGGATGACTTTCCAAGCCCTACCATAGCAACAAGGGCATTCCACAGGGATCACCTCTCTCTCCATTCCTATTTGATGCTTATGTGGCTGATATTTTCACTCCCAGGATGCGATACTCACCGAGTGTGCGACATGTTGTGGTATCCTATGTGGATGATGGAGTGATCCTGGTGGCTGCATGAAGTCAACAAGCTGCCACAGGCCATGCGGATGAACTGTTCTCGGACCTGGACAGGGTGGCAAGGGCTAGGGGAATGGGGTTTAGTGCCCTGAAAACACAGTGGATTGGATTTGGGGATAGGGCATGGGATGGAATGGAATTGTGTGGGAAACTGGTAGAGCCATCTGAGGACCTGTGGGTGCTCGGACACAGGTTTAATGTTTTCCTTAATTTTTCCGCTCACATGAAGTATTGGTTGGAGAGGGGACTGGAGGTGAGAAGAAGGATTGGGGCACTGGGATGGCGGTATGGAAGTGTGGGTGGTATTGGAGCGTGGGAGGCTTACAGATTGGTGCAAGCAGCCTACCTCCTAACTATCTACTATGGACTTGAATTTGTAACCGACTATGAGTCGTATGTGAAGCAGATTCAGGTCCACGTCAACCAGTGCCTCCGCTCCGTGTTCCTCACCCCCTTTAAGTTAGCTAACAACATTTTGTTAGCTGAGTTCAGTGTGCCGCCCGTTCACATTCAGGGGCGGTATTTGCAATACCGTTGTTATAGTCGGTTCATCAACCTGAGCTATTGTGACAACCATCCATGGTTCGGACACATCCGGCTGGCTTGGAAGGAGGAGGGCATGGTGGCTCAGCGACAGATGTCGGACATGGAGCTTCTGGCCTAGCCCTTGGTGACGATTGGGAAAGGCAAGGAAGTAGTTACTGGTTGACACAATGTTAAGATCAAAGGGCTATTGGGCTCTCCTAGCTTAGTGGTGTACATGGATGGGTCCAAACACTCTGGAAAGGCAGGAGCAGCATGGGCTGTATACCACTGGGGCTGGGTTAGGGTGACGGGACAGGCGGTGCCATCCTCTTGGAGCAATGTGGAATGTGAGCTGTTTGCGGTTGTGGGGGCATTGCGATACCTGAAGGAAGTTCACCCCATACAAGATGCCTGTATAGTTCTTGATTGTGTCCCTGTACTGTTGCTACTTAAAAGGATGGCTTCCCAGGGTGATTTGGCAGAGATAAAGGAGGTGTTCGTCCCGCTACTAAATGGGTGTGGGAATGTCTCATGTGAGTGGGTCCCGGGACATACCAGAGTGGTTGGGAATAAGGTTGTTGACCTACGAGTGAAAGAGTGTGTGCCCCGTGAGTTGCGACCCCAGGACTGGGGTGGTGTCAGTTTTGGGAGAGGACATGCAGCACTGGCGAGAGAAATGCGGCGGGATGAGTGGGTGACTTGGCATTGGGCACAAGGCCATGGATATTACGAACGGGACCTGGTGGCACCCCGTTACCTCTGTGGGCTCACCAGACTGGATGGGTACATGCTGACAAGAATTCACAGTGGCACTGGCGTGGTTGGCCATGATGAGTGTGCTGGGAAGGATGACCGAGCACACTGGACAACGACCAAACGATATCTTCGCGATCGGGCTCCTGCGGATACTTTGTTCAAGGATGGCAAGGTTGGAGCCTGGAGGGAGTGGTGGAGGTATCATAGGTGGTTGGGACTCGGCATCCCAAAGAACGTGGTGGAGGTGGATGGAGAATTGGTGGTAGCTGAGAATCCGTTTGATGGAACTTTGTTGGTTGAGCCGGGTGGTCGGCTTGAGGTTAAGGTTGGGGGTTGGACTTGTGATAGGCGTCTAACGGCGCACTAACATGGATACTGCCAGCTTCCCAGTGCCTGGATTGGGGGTAACAAGTGGTTTTTGCTGCCCCCTAAGGCGACTACATGCCTGGGTTGTGACACCCTAATAGTGAAACGAGGAAGGTAGCTGGACGGGCAATCCATGATTAAGGCATTCCGTGCGCACTTTAACGACTCCCCGCCATGCTCGGCCAGATGTATGGATTTGCATTGGGCTCAGATATATGACGGTTGGGACGGTTTGGCATGCTATTATGGGTAGTGTTTAGCAGTACAACTTCGCGCTAGATATAGACTACGCCTAAATGGGATTGGAGGAAACTAAAGTCTAACGCGGACCTGGACTCGACTTAGGCAAACGTCGGATACAAATGATTCGCAGTCAACAATCGCTGCAAATTTTCTGAGACGCCCATGGCGGGCCTGGTAGACAGGGATTGGGAATGCAGGGGTCACCGACTGGGGGCGTAGTTCAGAGTGTACTCGAGTACTGGTGCAGGGGCTAACTTAGAGAATACCAGATATTGAAGCAAAGGGATTGAAAACCCAGGTGGCCCACCTTGGAAGAAGAAATTTCTAAGCATGCAAGTGTGTCCAGCAAGCCCAATTATGCAACAAGAAGGTGGTAGAGTAAAAGATGTTGAAGCAATGGGGGTTCCCAATGCCAAGTAACAGACAACCAGAGAACGACGGATAACCGGGGAAGGAAAGTCTAAGAATACAAAATGCCCAAGTGGCGGCGAAGGCAGAAATCCAGTATATAGCACCCAAGCAAGATTGAAGAACCTAAGAATGAAAAAAAAAGCACCGCAACAGGATGCTAAAGCACGGATAAGAAACCCCGGAAAAGATAATAGGCGATCAAGACGCCCAAAGGGGTAAGAGAAACCCTTGCAAAAGGAACCAAAGAACTAGACGACCAAGAGAGAGAGAAAACCACACAGACAGAAAACGAACCCAAGCAACAGAGCGAAAAGAAGGACAAAACAAGAAAAAAAATTGAAAGCTGGCGAAAAAAGAGTAAAGGAAAGAAAAAAACATGGCATGAGATGATGATTATTCGGCGGCAGTGCGATGTGCCGAGCGCTGAGGCAGAGGGCACGTCGGGCTTGAGAAGGCCTGATGCTGCCCATCGGGACCAGGTGGGACGGCGTTTTCCAGACGACGTGCTTTCCCTGCGCTGGTGCCACTATCTTGGCTTTTCCTCCAAGAACTTGGGGCAGCTCGGGAGCCAGGACACGAAGCAGTCCTAGGTGCATTGGGGGTCATGGGGGGGGTTGTCTAACCCTGCTTCGAGCGGCCCGGGGGGGAAGAGGAGCCAGGTGGAGGGTTTCAGGAGCTGGGGGCGCTATGGGAGTCGGAACTGTTGAATTTTCTAATTCGTTTCATATGTATATTCTCCTTAATAATATCGTATATTCCTCTACTTAGTATTATTTCTAGTTCACGGACATTACTACAGCAGAGTATGTATTACGTATATTTCATTGATATTTCATGATACGATTAGGGGATTATGGCGTGCTTTTCTTATCTGGTGTTCGGGTTTATTTCTTACATTTTATGCATCATCATGCACGGTCATTGGTCATTTGATTTACAATTATGTTTTAATTATCCGTTCACACCACCTCAGATTTACGCATGTTTTATGGGATTTCCTTGGCAGTTCTTTAGGGTCAAACACGTTCGCACTTATGCTTTTCCTACTTATGTTACGGTCAAACACGTCGAGACTTATGTTTTCCCTTACATTTCCTCTTAGTTACGCGAAGGATGCGCACCTGTATAAATAGGA